>QLSR01000057.1:2363341-2384413 GCA_031780015.1 Citrullus colocynthis
TTTTTTTTTTTTTTTTTTTTTTTTTAATTTGTTATCAAGCGCCCTAGCTCATGCTTTCTTTATTTCTCTGTTTTTCAGGTAGCGAGCGAGTTCGGGGTGCTTAGCCTACACAGTAGTTCGTCTGGGCCCACCATCAGTGTCTGAAATTTTGAGAATTGTAAATATTTGATCTTAAACATGTGTTGTACATATAGATAATTAAGGGGGAAGTTAGAGAACTTGTGTAAATTAAACGTTGAATGTAAATCAATGTTTGTATGATAGCTTAACTCTGGTTATAGTTGGATGTTCAATTATTGTGTATATCTGCTTATTAGGTCTTGGTCACGGTATAAGATTGGCAGTGGATGTCGTAAGAGGGTCGGTGTCTACTATCCTCACACTTTCTCCTAGGTTAAGAGGGTACCTGAGGGGGGGTGTGACACAATGCCTAGAGCCCAGCACCCCTACCAGCACCCTCTTGCCTACCTGCTGCCCACCAAGGGTGCCCACGACCATTTTAGGTATTTTTGGACTCTAATCGATATTTTCTTGAATAATTGGTCTTAAAATGGGTAAAAATGAATTCTGAGCTGATTTTTGGATATTTTTGAAAATTTTGAGAATTTTGCAAAAAGGCCCCTAAAAGGGTAAAAATGGTTTAAAGGTGGAAATTAGGCTTGATAGAGACAATGTGGATGAAATGTAGTTAAGTGATGATTGCAAGGATTTCAAGGAGAGGATTTAATGGCTCGTAAATGATATTTCAGGTCACATTGAGATTGGAAAAGCCTAAAAACCACGAGGGACAGGCCCGGATTGTGAGTGATACTCATTCTTCTTTTAAAATGATTCTATTTATAATGTCTAGCTGTGATTTCTTATAAAATGTGATTTGATGATGATTTGCTAAATGTTGAATATGGCTACTGTGTTATTTGGTTTAATGGCATGAAAAGCATGATTTATCTATTTTCCACAAGTTTTTAGAAAGTATGTTTAAATGATGCTATTCATTAAGGAATGATCTAATTTTCCATGAAACGTTTTATGATGTACTTTTATGCAAAGCATACTTGTTTTCTAAATGTTTTCTAAGGGACCAAATGCTGAAGGATGTTGAGAAGGCATATTGGCAACCCTATGACATGAGGTAACTCAATGCTGAAGGACGTTAAGAAGACATTTTAGTTTCCTAGGGACCCAGTACTAACGATATGGAAAAGGTACTTGGGCAGCCTGAGATAGTTCCTATGTGCACATAGTGTGTGATGATGCTGTTGTGTTGAGATTACTCCACATCAGCTAACGTTGGGTGTGTCGAGATTACTCTGCCCCAACTAAGGTTTGTTTTCGACGTTGAGTGTGTTGAGCTTGCTCCACCTCAACTAAGAGTATTTTGAATGCAAATGAATATTTGATTAGTTTCAAAGTTTTATTTAATCAAATGCCATGACTTATGTTTTCTTCCTTGCCTAAGCATGATTTTTATGACACAGTATATGTTTTCTCTATTATTAAGCATGATTTAATTCACAAGTTTTATTTTAATATTATGTCACTTACTGGGCTTATAGCTCACGTTTTTCTTGTTTTCTATTCCCTCCAGGTAGTGAAAGAGTTCCCGGTGCTTAGCCTACTCAAACCTCACCCTGCTAAAGCTTCAAGTCATCAGAAAATACTTTTCATCATAGTTGTTGTATATGTAAATCACCTTGTATATGTGGCATGTAGACATAGCTAGTCATATGTTGGGAATGAGTTAGGATAATATATATGTTATCGAAATTTAGTTGTGATCAAGGTTAGAGTACCAATTTATGTAAATATAAGTTCTCATGTTATTGTAATTATTGGCTTGGTGGATCTGAATGTTTTATAATTTAAGATTATGTACTATGAGCGGTTATGTTAAATCATGTTTTCAACCGGACAGTCAGGTACATATGGGCACTGAGCCTCACAAAAGGGGTGAAGTTTGTTGTCATCGCATCTCCTTTCAGGTTAAAAAGGGTAATATGGGAGGGGGTGTGACAACTATTATGTGTTATCTCTCTCTCTCACACTCTCGGTTCTATTGTCTTTACACTTGTCGGTAACATTATTCTCAACATGTTACACTAATGATCCACCTATTTTTCAATACAAACAAGTGCATGATTAATAAATTTGTCAGCAATATAGCAGTAAAATGCATAATTATCAAGTATATCAAATATGTCAAGTGTATCAAATATATATTAGTCAAGTATATCAAGTGCATATCAGTAATGTATCAAATGGTGGAGTAGCGAGGACACTTGCAACATTTTACATTTTTGTATATAGGTTGGATTTAGTTTTTGCCATTTTTGTAAAAAAAAGGAAAAAAAAAAGCCTAATTATTGTTCATTGTTTTACCCATTTTGCAAGTGTCCCATTTAAAAACTATTTCATACAAAACCAAGTGCCTATCTAATGGAAGTAGCTCATCGGAAGAAAAAGTATATAATATTTTGAGGAGATTTTTGTAGGACTAGTCTAGAACTAGTTTTGCTTATGTCACAAAGCATGTAGATCGTGCTCTCTAGCATTCTTATTTTTCTTTTATCTTCTTCAAACACGAGTAAACCCACACGTTCTTTCTTTACATCATTGCGTTAATAACCAACAATTGAAAGTAGCTAAAAGTACGAATATGAAGTTTGTCAAGCAAATGATAAACAGTCGGACAAAAAACACAAGTGCAAACTCAAGGACCAAAAAAGAATAACGAATATCACCTAAATGATATACAAACATAAACAAAAAGTTAATATTCATTATTTTTAAAATTTAGACCATTACACATTAATCCAAAGTCTCAAAGTTGATTTGGTCATCCTTAAATTAAAAAGAAGATTTTTTATTTTATTTTACTTTTTTTTTTTAGTCCGTCTCAAAGAACGAGAAAAAACGAGAGATTTTTGGTTCTGGAACCATCGTGAACTCGCCAGATCATAGAGAACTCTCTAGACTCTCATCGCCATCCTTCACTATAAAATCCATTTCCCATTGGGCCAAACTTCGAGAATCGACCGCCATTGACATCGCTCGCTATCCGTTTTCTTGCTTGAATTGTATACCCTTTTCGTCTGTTTCTCTGACTCTTTCATTTCTTACCGATTCTTCCCGCTATGGAGGACGATTTCGAGTTCCCGTCTGCAAGCAATGTAGACGAGGAAATGGGCTTGCCTGAGGACGAAGCGGAGAGCTCAGTTCTGAAGGTTGGCGAAGAGAAGGAGATTGGAAAGAATGGGCTGAAGAAGAAACTTGTTAAAGAAGGCGAAGGATGGGAAACTCCCGAGACTGGTGATGAAGTCGAAGGTAAAATCGCTTTTGTTCGATTTATTTCACGTTTGTAATTGATTTTATGGGGATTTTTGTGTTGAATGTTACTAATTCAGGGCATGTGTTTGTTTTTATGCAGTGCATTATACGGGAACCCTTCTTGATGGAACTCAATTCGATTCGAGCCGTGACCGAGGAACGCCCTTCAAGTTCAAGCTCGGGGAAGGTAATTTCGTTTGTAATTTGAAGTTATCTGATGATCGTAACTGTATTGAAATTTGCTTTCTACGTCACGATTGTGGATTAGATTATCAGTTGGAAAGTCTGCGTGGTCAAACTCGAATAGAAAGATTGATCTAGAGGTATATTTATTGGATTCGTGATCCATGGTCGTCTCTAGTTGTTTTTCCATTTTGTTTTTGATACAGTGGTAATTTAGCTTGTAAATAAGAAGTTATTTGATGATCGCAACTGTATCGGAAGTTGCTTTCTACTTTACAATTCTTGATTAGATTATCAGTTGGAGAGTATGATTAGTTGAACGATTAGTTGAACTCGGATACGAAGACTGATCAAGCGGCATATTTATTAGAATTTTGTTGATCTTTTGTAATCGATGGTCGTTTCTAGTTGTTCTTCCATTTTGTTATTGATACAGTGATCATTTAGCTCATATCACGTTATCTATTTCCATCAGGGCAAGTGATTAAAGGATGGGATGAAGGTATTAGAACAATGAAAAAGGGTGAAAGTGCAGTTTTTACGATACCCCCTGAATTGGCCTATGGAGAGTCTGGCTCTCCTCCAACAATTCCACCGAATGCTACTCTTCAATTTGATGTTGAGCTACTTTCATGGCACAGCGTCAAAGACATCTGCCAAGATGGAGGAATCTTGAAAAAGATCCTTGTTAAAGGAGACGGCTGGGACAAACCGAAGGATTTGGACGAAGTCTCGGGTGTGTTATCCATCTCAGTCTACTTTTTCTCCCTCCTCATATGGACTGTTTAACATTATAAATATCACCAAACTAACTCTGTGATCGTTCCAGTTCTTTATGAGGCTCGTCTTGAAGATGGTACACTGATCTCAAAGTCTGATGGGGCCCAATTCACTGTTGAAAAAGGTAGGTATCCATTGCCCCCGAATTTCTTTTGTCCTAAATTTTGAAGGGTTTCTGAATTTTCTTGCTCTGCTTGTGTAGGGTACTTCTGTCCTGCCTTGGCAACGTCCGTGAAGACCATGAAGAAGGGAGAGAAAGCTTTGCTGACTGTGAGGCCACAATGTGAGTAAAGCTGCAGATTCTCTTCTCTCTGGTTTTTGTGCCTTGAATCATGGATGTGCTGATTCTTACTTATTATTTCATCCTTTAACAGATGCATTTGGGGACTCTGGTAGGCCTGGAGCTGGAGAAGAAGGTGCTGTGCCTCCAAATGCCACACTTCAGATAACCCTTCAATTGGTTTCTTGGAAAACTGTTACAGAGGTTACTAAGGACAAAAAGGTCCTGAAGAAGACCCAGAAGGAGGGTGAAGGATATGAACAGCCAAATGAGGGAGCAGTGGTGCAAGGTGATATAGTCGTACTTCAGTTGTTCGATTGATGCTAATGATTAAAGGTGTAATCTAGCATAGTAGCTAACTACATCGAGCTTCTATTTTTGCCAGTGAAACTAACCGGTAAACTGGCCAATGGGACGACTTTTACGAAAAAGGGTGATGTTGAGAAGCCATTTGAGTTCAAAACTGACGAAGGTATATTGACTTTGGTAATGTTCTTGAATATGGAAGGATTCAGGTCATTATTATGGTTTTACTAACTGAGCTGTAATTTGGAATATGGAACAGAACAAGTCATTGAAGGACTTGATTTGGCTGTGAGAAAGATGAAGAAGGGAGAAATTGCCTTGGTGACCATCCATCCACAATATGCTTTTGGATCTTCTGATTCACCCCAAGATCTAGCTGTGGTTCCTGCAAATTCAACTGTATATTATGAAGTTGAGCTAGTTTCTTTTGTCAAAGTACGTCTGAAATATCCATTCGTTGCCGAGTTTCTGACAAGATAACGTTCCATTAAACTGATATTAACTTTTTTGTTATTGCAGGAAAAAGAATCTTGGGATCTGAACACAGCAGAAGAGAAAATAGAAGCAGCAGGTAAGAAAAAGGAAGAAGGAAATATTTTGTTCAAAGCTGGAAAATATGAGAGAGCATCAAGGAGATATGAAAAGGTAATATAAGGATTAGCAAAAGTTTAAAGTCATTACTAACTCCCATTAAGAAGAAGATTGGCTAACTTTGTTGATCATCAAACTATATGAATAGGCTGTGCGCTACATCGAATACGATTCTTCTTTCAGCGATGAAGAGAAGCAACAGAGCAAGGTACTGAAGATTTCGTGCAACCTCAACAATGCTGCGTGCAAATTGAAAGTCAAAGATTACAAGCAAGCAGAGAAGCTCTGTACAAAGGTCCGTCCTGATACTTTTTATCTCAATTATTTGACATGATAGGATCCATTTGCTTAGTAGCTTAACAAAACACACTTAATTTCTCGATGAACAGGTGTTGGAACTTGACAGTCGGAACGTGAAAGCTCTCTATAGAAGGGCTCAGGCATATATTCAACTTGTTGATCTTGATCTTGCTGAGCAGGATATCAAAAAAGCCCTTGAGATAGACCCAGATAACAGGTAAGCTTGACAACGACTAAGAAGCACAGACAAAAATTAACTTTATTATTATTAATTCTTTACGATATACAACTTTAACATAAAAATTTGAAATGCACTCCACCAGAAAAAACATAAAATATCAGTTTATTAACGAGATGAAATGTCCAGGTTTCTAATTTTTAATCTTAATCTTAGTTTAACGTACAATTGATTTGGCCTTTAATCTGGGTATAAAATAAAAGTTGGGCCCTTGAGAGAGACCTAGATAGCAGGTAAGCTTGACAACGAGTAAGAAGCACAGACAAAAATTAGCTTTATTATTATTAATTCTTTACGATATATAACTTTAACATAAAAATTTGAAATGCACTCCACTAGAAAAAACATAAAATATCAGTTTATTAACGAGATGAAATGTTCAGGTTTCTAATTTTTAATCTTAATCTTAGTTTAACGTACAATTGATTTGGCCTTTAATTTGGGTATAACGTAAAAGTTGGCCCACTTTCTCACGACATGTGAAGTGGCTCAAACATGTCTGAAGTTAAAAATAAATAACTAAAAATAGGACATGAAAATTTGTGTTTCGAACGTGCGTCTGGAGCTTGTCTGTCTGATTGTATCCGTGTTGGACATGGGTACTTTGACGAAAATTGAATGTTCCATGCTTCATAGAATGATGACATCCTCGTTTGTAAGTAGTTGTTATATAAACAAAGCCCTCAAGTTGAGTTTAGCAGTTCAACAACAGCAAAACGTGTTTACATTATGTCCATACAGGGAAGTGAAGATCGAATACAGACAGTTGAAAGAGAAAGTGAGGGAATACAACAAGAGAGATGCCCAGTTCTATGGTAACATTTTTGCAAAAATGAACAAGCTGGAGCAGGCGAAGTCTGCTGTAAGTTTAACCAGATAGCTGATGTCTCTTCGTTTCACAAGTCCTTTTTGGTTTCTGGGCATAAGACCTTTGTATATGGCTTGCAGAATTCAGCAGGGAAGGAGGGGGCAGTGCCAATGACCATTGATAGCAAAGCTTAGTGGCCGATAGTTTGATACTTAGCCTTCATATCATCAAATATGCATAATGGAACGATGTGTCATGTTTGGAGAATATAGCATTGTATTGGTGTCTTGTTTACACTTTAACTCAGTGTTTTGATGGGTGCTTTTGCATTGCTTTTTTGCATTCTCCTTCCGGATAAGAGAATAAAAATATCCTTGTTTCTATATATCTTTACTCTGCTTTCTTCTATGGTTTTGGGACTTGTTCTTACAAATTCAATGTGCAATTCGTTGCAACTGTTGAATGCTAATGAGCCTATTATACATCAACTACAGAAATTTTGTGTTCCTTATTCATTTTTGCTTTCTATTTTTTAGACTAAAATTGATTATAATAACGAAATGAAGTTTCTAAAACTTGGGAAGGATCTAGTTATCTTTATAATATATCCTTTCTATATTGTATACAAAAGGTTAAATTTAGTACTTGTACAATTTTAAGATAAGGTTTCTGAGGACATGATTGCGATATTTTCCAAAGTGTTAGCAAATTTTGAACCAATTGATTAACTGTTGAAAATTTAATTTTTTTATTTTTATTTTTTAGAAGAATCAAACTTCTGAAAAGAACTTGATCTTGTGGTCACAACATGTAAGAAGTTAATAGGAAAAATTAAATCAAAATTTATTCTAAAATTTAACAATTACTATAAATATTAATTATAAACAGATGTCCATTATGTGGTTAAGGGTTATATGTTTGCTAAAAACTAAGGCACATCTTTATTGGCCACGAAATACCACCACAAGGGCCATGCGTCTACTAGACACATTTTTAGTGGCCATGAAATATTAAAAGCTACGTGTCTACTAAAGATCAAGATATATCCTTAGTAGCGATGAAATAAGTGAAAGGATTGGAGAAACTAGTGAAATTTTATTTTTCGTATAATTCTACTTTTTTTTTTATTTTAATTATTATCTTTATTTTATTCTTATTATTTTAATATTATAATTTTTTTATTTTTGTGTTCTCGTTTTTCCATCATTTTGCTCTTTAAATTTGCAACATGTTATCAACATGAGCTCTTGTTGTTTTCCCATTGAAAGTATAGATTGAAGGTATATCATTTTTCTCTTTATTATAATTAATAAATTAAAATTAAACGTTGTTTTGCATGTTTAGTATATATTAAATTACTAATATAGAAATAATTCTTTATGATAGTGTATCATGACAAATCTTACAAAAAAAGAATTTACAGTCCTTGACATCAATTGTTGAAATACATCTAGATGCCACGAACTTGAGAGAAGCAATTAAAGGGAAACATAGGAAAAAGTAAAAGCTATGATTTTCCTTTGACATCATCTCCACGAGGGATTGAAGATTGAATATTTAACGATAAAAGATTCTTGTATCTTGTGGAATCAGAAAACAGACATTATTCTTAAAGCTCGTTATGAATGGAAGCATTTGAGTCTCTAAGATTTCAAATCAGTAAGTGACTACAACTCCGCGTTATTTAAAATCAGTTCAAAATTATTGTTGTGCAGAGAGAAAATTACTGATGCATATATGCTGGAGAAGATTTTCTACATTTCATGCCTCAAATATGCTCTTGCAACAACAATATTGAGAGAAAGGTTTTAAACAATATTCTAAAATTAATTTCATGTCTTCTCGTGACTGAACAAAATAATGAGCTATCAATGAAGAACCATGAATCTCGACCAACTGGAACAATACCATTCCCTGAAGTGAATGCTGTAAATTTTAATAATCGTGGTCGAGGTTGTGGTCGTGGTCGTGACCGTGACAAAGGAAGAAATAGTTATTATTTTCGTGGTGGTCATTCTAATCATTCAAATTTCAAAAGAATCACCCAAAATTATGATCATAGAGGAAAAGCTCCACAAGATAAAAATTCAAAAGGTGATGTGCTTCCGATGCGGGATGATTGGACACTGGTCTCGTGTTTTTCGTACATCAAAGCACCAAGTTGATCTCTATTAAGCTTCCCTAAAAGGAAAAAAAGGGAAAAATGTGGAGGCAAATTTTATATACCAAGATAATGATATATTTGACCCATCTAATATGACAAATTTGGATGTGGGGGATTTGTTTGAATCTCTTGAAAAGAAAATCAACACAAATAATGGCATAACATGTGGTTCTTTTGATTTTGAGAATATTTAGAATTGTTTTATCTATCTATCTTTCATGTTTTTTTAAGTTAAACTTTATATTTCAAGTTTTGTTTTTTTTACCGCAATTATCTTGTTTAAATAAAAAATCATTGACAATTTTTATATGTTGAGTGACTAAAAAATGAGAAATGAAGATCTATGTTTGGCAGACTGTGCAACTACACATATGATACTTACAAATAGAAAATATTTTTCCAAATTGACAATGCTGGAATCAAGAGTCAATACAATATCTGGTTCTGCAAACTTGATTGAAGGATTTGGAAAAGCAAATATTATTTTGCCTAGAGGAACAAAATTTACAATTAACAATGCATTGTTCTATAATCAATCAAAGAGAAATCTATTAAGTTTTAAAGATATACGTTGCAAAGGTTATCATATTGAGACTAATAGATAGAATATATTTATATCATATCTTCTGTCTCGCATGAAAAATGTATATTGGAAAAGTTGTCTGCTTTATTTTCTGGATTATATTATACTCATGTACGAGTCATTGAAACATATGCAACGATGAACCTAAAGTTCATGAATCCATATATATTTACAATTTGGCATGACTGATTGGATCATCCAGTATCTATAATGATGAGAAGAATCATTGAAAATTCAAATGGACACCCATTGAAGAATCAGAAGATTCTTTAATCTAATGAATTATTATGTGACGCTTGCTCTCAAGGCAAATTAATAATTAGACCATCACCAGCTAAAGTGGGAACTAAATCACCTGCATTTTTAGAATGAATTATTGTGATTTATGTGGACCTATTAACTCATCAAGTGGACCATTTAAATACTTTATGGTATTAATAGACGCATCCAGTAGATGGTCACACGTGTGCTTATTATCAAGTCAAAACCTTGCATTTGCAAGATTACTTACTCAAATAATTAAGCTAAAAGCACAATTTTCTGATTATACAATTAAGACAATTCGTCTTGATAATGTTGGTGAATTTACATCCCAAACTTTTGATAATTATTGTATGTCAATTGGGATAAATGTTGAACATCTTGTAGCTTATGTTCATACACAAAATGGTTTAGCATAATTATTTATAAAACGTTTGCAATTAATAGCTAGACCATTACTTATGAGAGCTAAGCTTCCTACATTTGTATGGAGACATGTTATTTTGCATGCTGTGTTATTTGCACGCATTAGGCCAGTAGCTTATCATAAATATTCACCATTACAATTAGCTTATGGCTAGGAACCAAATATTTCTCATCTAAAAACTTTTGGATGTGCGTTCCAATTGCTCTACCACAACGTACTAAGATGGGTCCTCAAAGGAGGTTAGGCATATACGTTGGATATGATTCCCCATCAATTATTAAATATCTTAAACCCCTGACGGGTGATATATTTACTGCACGATTTGCTGATTGTCATTTTAATGCGACAAATTTTCTAACATTATGGGAAGAATTAAGAAGTTGGAAAAGGAAATTGCATGGAATGCATCATTATTGTCTCATTTAGATCCCCGTACAAATCATTGTGAACTTGAAGTTCAGAAAATAATTCATTTGCAAAATATAGCAAATTAATTACCAGATGCATTTATAGATGCAAAGAAAGTAACTAAATCACGTATACACGTTTGCAAATGTTCCATCAAAAATTGATATCCCAACACAGCAAGTGGTTACTAATGAGTCTGGAACACACCAAAAACGTGGTAGACCAGTGGGTCCAAAGATAAAAATTCTCGGAAAAGAAAAATAAACGATAGTAAAAAGACTTGGTTGAGGATGTAAATATCCATGAAAAAACCCTAGACATGACTAATAATCCAATTAGTGAAGAATCTGAAATACCTAAAGATAATAATGAGATTTCAATAAATTGTCATAACAGGGAAAAGATGGAATCGAACTAATATAGTTATTGACAACATTTCTGCGTATAATGTTGCTTTTGGTATTATATCCTAAGCTAAAATCTGTTGAATAATGTCGACATAGAAAAGATTGGCTTCGGTGGAAAGAAGCAATCGAGGCAGAATTAAACTCACTTTCAAAACGTCAAGTTTTTGGACCAGTAGTCTGGACCCCAGAAGATGTCAAACTTGTGGGATACAAATGTGTATTTGTGAGAAAAAGAAATGAAAATAATGAGATCACGAGATATAAAGCAAGACTAGTTGCACAAGGTTTTTCACAAAGACTTGATTTTAATTGTGAGGAGACATATTCTCCAGTAGTGGATGCAATTACATTAAGATATTTAATTGGTATGACTGTATATGAAAATTTGGACATGCGTCTTATGAATGTAGTCACAACATTCTTATATGGATCTCTTGATAATGACATTTATATGAGAATCCCAGAAGGATTTAAGATATCTTAAATTCATAAATCAAGTTCTCGAAAATTATATTCAATAAAGTTACAGAGATCACTATATAGATTGAAACAATCAGGACGAATGTAGTATAATTGCCTGAGTGGATATCTGTTGAGAGAAAGATATCAAAACAATCCAATATGTCCATGTGTTTTTATAAAGAAATCACAGTCAGGATTTGCTATTATATCTGTATGTGTTGATGATTTGAATATAATTGAAATTTGTGAAGAGCTTTCAGAGGAAATAGAATATCTTAAGAAAGAATTTGAGATGAAAGATCTCGAAAAAATAAAATTTTGCCTTGGATTGCAAATTGAGCATTTAACAAATGGAATATTTGTTCATTAGTCAACTTGTACAGGAAAAATTTTAAAAAGATTCTATATGGATAAAGCACATCCATTAAACATTCCAATGGAAGTTCGTTCACTAGATGTGAAGAAAGATATATTTCGATCTCGAGATAATAATAAAGAACTTCTTGGTCCTGAAGTACCATATCTTAGTGCAATTGGTGCACTTATGTATCTTACTAATAATACAAGACCAGTTATTGCATTTTCAATAAATTTATTGGCTAGATACAGTTCTTTTCCAACAAAAAGACATCGGAATGAAATTAAGCATATACTCTGTTATCTCCGAGTAACGATCGATCTGGGTTTGTTTTATTCAAATAAATCAAATTTTGACTTAGTTAGTTATGCAGATTCTGGATATTTATCTGATCCACACAAAACTAGTTCTCAAACTGGTTATTTGTTCACTTGTGGAGGAACTGTTATATCTTGGCGATCAGTAAAACAGACCATAAGAGCAACTTCTTCAAATCTTGCTGAAATTCTTGCAATCCATGAAGCTAGTAGAGAATATGTATGGCTAAGATGAATGACTCAACACATTCGTGAAACATGTAGCTTGTCTTCTAGTAAAAATCCTCCAACAACATTATACGAAAACAACACAGCATGTATAGCCCAAATCAAAGAAGGATTTATTAAAGGAGATAGAACAAAGCATATTTCACTAAAGCTTTTCTACACTCATGATTTTGAAGAAAATGACAACATCATTGTATAACAAATTTGTTTGAAGGATAACCTTCCAGACTTATTTACAAAATCATTACCAGCCACAACCTTTGAGAAATTGGTGCATAACATTGGAATGCGGCGACTCAGAGATCCTAAGTAATGTTCCTATGAGGGGAGCAAATGTATTGTATTCTTTTAGAAATATTAGATTATATAAAATATGTACTCTTTTCCTTCACTAGGATTTTTTTTCCATGGGGTTTTTTCCTAGTAAGGTTTTAGCGAGACATATTTCATATATATATAATGGACATCTAAGGGGGAATATTGTAAATATTAGCCATAAATAGATGTCCATTATGTAGTCAAGCTTAGTGGCTAAGGGACATGTGTCTCCTAAAGACACATCCTTAGTGGCCATGAAATGCCACTACCTACTTGTCAAATTGCCTATAAATAGAGGTTTTTGGTGGAGTTTGAAACACACACATTTGAGAGAAAACAAGTGAAAGGATTGGAGAAATTAGTGAAATCTTATTTTGCATATAATCTCACTTTCTTTTCTTTATTTTAATTATTATCTTTATTTTATTATATTATTATTTTAATATTATAATTTCTTAATTTTCGTACTCCCGTTTTTCCGTCATTTTGCTCATCAATTTACAACAACAATGAATTTTATGTGTTAGTTTATCTTTAAAATAGTGGCTTTGATTTTTTCTAAAAATAGAATGAAGGAATATCCGTGCATCTTTATGAACTTTTAAAAAATGTTAAATTAAGGGGTGTGTCTTTAACATATGAAAAATTGTATCTTAAATTTAAAATTTCATTTATTCCGTATTCCAATTTTGTCCTATGTCTTTTGATATATCAGTCAACTAATATATCACATTTAAAGTATATCAGTTGTGTGTTTTTTTTCCATTGATTTGTATACTTTTTGTATTTTTTTTTTCTTTTGCAGTAATATGAGTTATTACTCACTTAATTTTTGTATTTGCTACATTTTTTTATCCTTTTATAGATTTTTTTTTTTATTTTTAAATGAGTTTGTTTCTTTCATTTTTAAGTACAAATGTACAATAGGTTGGGGAGATTCAACCTAAAACTTACTAACATTCAGTTTAGTATTAATATACTTACATTGACAATTTGGTTGTGTTTGGAATAACTAGAGAAAAAAAGTATTTTTATTTTTAAAACACTTAAATAACTAGTCATTTTCAACTATATATCAATAGCATATCAAACGTATCAAATGTATCAAGTGACTAGTAAGTGTATATAAGCAGTGTATATCAGGTGTATACTAGTAGTATATCAAGTATATCAAGGATACGCGTGTATCGAGTGTATCAAATGTATATAGTAGCGTATCAAGTATATATCAATAGTATATCAAGTGTATATTAATAGTGTACCAATGGTATCAAGTGTATTAAGTGTATTAGGTGTATCACGTGCATTTGCAAGTAATAAATTTGGGCTATGGGCATAATTTTTTAAACTTATTTTGTCAAATCTACAAGAAGCCCTTTAAATTTGGTCTTTATAGCTTGGAAAAAATTGAAATTTAGTCTCTATAGTTTAACTATAGTTAAATTTTAGATTCTACGAGCGAAATTTTTACAGAATTACATAATTAGTTATTAAGAGGTTATTTGACTAAATTTTCACTTCTTTCGCATAGACTAAGCTAATGATTTAACTCTCGAAGATAAAATTAACTACTTTGTAATGAGATAATTTTATCATATGCACAACTATCAAGGATGTGATATGTGTGTACCAATGGCAGAATTTGTTAAGAGTGTTTACCATTCATTTTACTTGTTTATATTAGTTGGCTTTCTAACTTGAATTAAATCCATCAACTTAGCCATGTGAATGTCTTAATGTATTTGGCTTTCTAACATAACTTTGAAAACGCCCCAGTTTTATTCATGTTTGTCCATCTATGAGTATTGAGTATCGAGTCAATGTATAATGTGTATCGAGCAATTGGATATCGAGGATTGAGTAGCCTACAGTCTTACCGGTGCACAAATGTTTTTTAAGGGTTAAATTCATATTTTCACATGCGATTAATGTAAGTAGGAGACTACTTTTCATTTGTTTTTGTATATGTGGTTATTTTTTGTTTAAGTCTTTATTTGGAGGTCATCCGTATAGAAAACACATGTTTTAAGGCATTCAATTTATTAATTTACATCATTCCATACTTTTTACTTGGTTACCCTTTGAGTGCAATTTGAGATAATCTCACCAAATCTCCCTGTATATTATTTATTTATTTATTTTTATTTGGTTACCTTAAATCACGCTATTTAGATTATTTATTTATTTATTTTTCACTAATCGAAGTATGTTCAGAATAACACACTACTTGATAGTACAAGTTTTATATTAGTTGAGATATGTTCATGTCAGTAAATGATGTTAACTTTTAAAATTACTTTCTTTTTTTCCCTTTTTAATTGATGTTATAGGGATATCTCAAGTATTAAGTAGTCAAATAAAATTTCTCACTCTATTTTTCTGTTGTTCACGTTGAAGCAATAATATATTTTTTTTTTCTTTTCTTTTCTTTTTTAATAAAAAAAGTGATTTTATTGAAAAGAATCCACGTTAAAACAGTAAGTTCTCAAAAGAAAAAAAACACCCATTTTAATAAAAAAAAAAAAAAGTTCTTATTTCTTTAACATTCATGTTATAATTAAACAATTTGGTAAGTTGTACAAAAATAAATGATATCTGATAACTTGTAGAAATACAAGTTATTATAGTCACTATTTGAATTAATTAGAGTAACTTTAGGGCTAAACGCATGATTTTGGCAGTTGAATTATGTAATATGTATTACCATGCGTTGACACCATTTACAAAAGAATATACCTGAAAAATATATGAGCTTTTCTGTTCTTAAGGTAAGATTAAATAGAAAAGAAGCACAAATAACTCAAGCACCAGAGAGGAAGCTGCTGCGAGAACAAAAGAAGTGGAAACCCATGCGTCAAGACCATGCGTTGAGAAGAAAAAGCATATACAAACGCCTAAGCAATAGCTGTCATGTGAATATACAAAAGGATTACACGTTATCAGATCATGGCAGAACCAATGAGCTGACAATGTGAAAGTCTGCGTAGCAGGGCATGAAATTTAATGCAAATGTGTCAAGTTATCATGAGTTCACCTTTTCGACGCCTATAAATAGCCCAAAGCTTTTGTAACGTTTCAGGTCCTGATACATCTTAGTGCTGCCAGGGTGAATCGAGAAGAGAGAGTTGTGAGCTTCTGACAACAGTTTGCTCTTAAGTTCGTCGCTTGCTGGCACGCACAAACGCCCCTGGTCGGCACTTGCTGAGATTGCGCAAACTGAGCAAAATGCTCATCCATCATCTCATTCATTCGACCTAGCACTGCGGTCGTGACGGCTTCTCCAATTGTCACCGCTAGAGCTGTAAACTCGGAAGGGACGGCGGAAGGGTTCGTTCCTGGGTTAGCCTCCGCCATGCTCCCTACTCGACTCCTTACTTGAGTCCTCTGCCACCTCACACCGGAAGAGTTTTCGTCTAAAGATACGTCATCTTGGACCTCGGGGTCCTGCTCCTCCAACGGCGCAACGGGGTCTTGTAGTTCGCCCTTTTCCTTCCTCTTTCCTTTGTCCTTCGGTGCCATCACCTATCATATACATTGTCAGCCACGTCATGACCCTCTAAGAGACTTGACGTTATTATTAATTGTTTTTTTTTTTAGGTCATGCATATACATGCTTCTTTTGTTTATATGGAGAGCATACCTGGCGATGACGAGGAATCTGTTATTACCATGGGACTTTTTGACTTACAAAATAAGTGAGTCAACAAAACCTACAACTGAGGCTCTGATACCAACTGTAACGTTTCAGGTCCTGATACATCTTAGTGCTGCCAGGTGAATCGAGAAGGGAGAGTTGTGAGCTTCTGACAACAATTCGCTCTTAAGTTCGTCGCTTGCCGGCACGCACAGACGCCCGTGAAAAAGTAGACCGTTTTTCGACTATAACGATAAATCGCCGCTTTGACCCGCCATTAGCTGGTTAACCTTCTCGACAAGGTAGGGATCACTTTGCTGAGCGTTAATAAGCCTCTGCCTTAGGGTTGGCTGGACGGTCAACCGCGACAATTGTGAGGCGACCTACCCGATAAAGACCGCAATACCTGTCTGCTCAATTTCTTTACATAATGGGGACTACCTTGTGATCAGGGTTGCCGAATGCACCGCTTTCCTACTAAGGGCGTCTACAACCACATTTGCCTTGCCGGGGTAGTATAGAATTTCCACATCATTATCCTTTACCAGCTCCAACCATCTCTGCTGTCTCATGTTCAACACCTTCTGAGTGAAAAAGTACTTTAGGCTCTTATGGTCCGTGAAGATTTGTATCTTTTCACCATACAAATAGTGTCGCCAGATTTTTAGAGAAAAAAACACCGCTGCCAACTCTAATGCAGAGGCTTATTAACGCTCAGCAAAGTGATCCCTACCTTGTCGAGAAGGTTAACCAGCTAATGGCGGGTCAAAGCGGCGATTTATCGTTATAGTCGAAAAACGGTCTACTTTTTCACGGGCGTCTGTGCGTGCCGGCAAGCGACGAACTTAAGAGCGAATTGTTGTCAGAAGCGCACAACTGTGCCTTCTCGATTCACCCTGGCAGGACTAAGATGTATCAGGACCTGAAACGTTACAGTTGGTATCAGAGCCTCAGTTGTAGGTTTTGTTGACTCACTTATTTTGTAAGTCAAAAAGTCCCATGGTAATAACAGATTCCTCGTCATCGCCAGGTATGCTCTCCATATAAACAAAAGAAGCATGTATATGCATGACCTAAAAAAAAAAACAATTAATAATAACGTCAAGTCTCTTAGAGGGTCATGACGTGGCTGACAATGTATATGATAGGTGATGGCACCGAAGGACAAAGGAAAGAGGAAGGAAAAGGGCGAACTACAAGACCCCGTTGCGCCGTTGGAGGAGCAGGACCCCGAGGTCCAAGATGACGTATCTTTAGACGAAAACTCTTCCGGTGTGGGGTGGCAGAGGACTCAAGTAAGGAGTCGAGTAGGGAGCATGGCGGAGGCTAACCCGGGAACGAACCCTTCCGCCGTCCCTTCCGAGTTTACAGCTCTAGCGGTGACAATTGGAGAAGCCGTCACGACCGCAGTGCTAGGTCGAATGAATGAGATGATGGATGAGCATTTTGCTCAGTTTGCGCAATCTCAGCAAGTGCCGACCCCACCAGCAGTACCTCCACCTCAGCCTCAGAACCAGAATGTTCATGATTGGTTAGTAGAAGCGAAGCACCTGAGAGACTTTCGAAAATTTAACCCTCGTACTTTCCATGGCCCACTAAAGTATTTTTCCTTTTCCTACTTTGACTAAATAAACTCTGGATAATTTGGCCATTTTATCATAAAAATTTCATTTGTTTACAATGGATGATGTCGTGTCTACTTATTTTCATCGTATTTACGTACATGTTCATGCATGTGCAGTGACGAGTTAGGTAGTAAAGGTCTAGGTCGTTACAGCTTTTCCATTCAAAATGAGAGAAATGAGTTCAAAAGGCGAAAGCTCTGCACAAATTCTCCATCACCATAACCAGCCTCCATTTCAAGCTCTTCTATGAGAAGGATTCTGAAAATTTTCAGAGTCATCTCCCAGTGAGTGAGAACCTTCACCCTATGCCATTTATGTATCAGATAGCAACCATCTCAAGGGTTCATGAAGCAAGACATTGCCAGTGGCGGCTTGACGTCTTCCATTTCTGTTCTATCTTCATTTCCCTCCATCTTACTTTTGTTTTGTTAATGACATTCGAGAGAATGGTTTATTTTCTTAATATAAGTTCGATTGACGATTATCTTCCATTTATTTCCATATTAAATACTTTAGACCATGTTGTTTGAATGTTGAATGAGTTAGATGTTAGAATCTAGTTTTTCTTAAGCAATACTAAGTATGTTACATCTTGATTAATGCATATCATTAGCTTGCATAGCATTGTCTGACAAACAAATTTAACAAGCATGACTGTCTAGCTTGAGAGAGTAGATGGTTGATCTTTAGCATTTATCAAGACTAGATGAGGTTCAGAGATGTAGTTCATCTTTTGCCAATACAAACTTACCATGCGTCTTAGAGATAAGTTTAATGTGGCGTTGAAACATTGAGAGATGGATTCTCAAACCCAAAGTTTGTAGGTATGTAAATATATTTAGATATGCTTAAGTAACAACTAGCTCATTTGCTAACTCTACTATTATCGCATGGTTCCACCGTCATTCTCAATGCATGCTATTTGACTCTAAATGACATTTAACTAACATTCTCCGCGTCTACCTCACATTGTTAATTGTAGGAAATTTTATTTATTATTTATGTATAGTTTTAGGTACATAAAATTCTTGAACATAATACATGTATAGTCACTGCATAGTTTTTGTATCTAGTCTCAACGCCTAATTTATTACAAATCTTTGCATTCGACCCTAAACTGACCAGGAAACTTATAGAAGCTTACACTTGGCCTTTTATAGGAAAACTTGCTAACTAATGATCATACTTGAGTAATTCTCGACGCAAACTTTGTACTGAAATTATAACATCTAATCCACTTTATGCGCAACAAGTTATGAGCTAACAATATCCAAGATGCACTAAGCATAAAAAAAAGAGTGATTGGACAAATGGCCAAAATAGAATGATATTTTAAAAAATTGACCAAACAAGATTTTTCCTTGCAAAATGGCCAAATGACTAATTTTAATACTATTTAAGATATAACAATAGACAAAAATACCCCTACTCTCAAATCCCTATAAATACAACGTTCCAAAAGACTACGATAGACCCAGGGTAATAGATGTCTCTGGGCGTAACGACCTAACCCTTTAATAACTAACACGTCGCTACATCATGCATGACCATTTAGTAAATGTGTTGGAAACTAATAGACACGGTTTGACACACTTTGGATAAACTCGGTCAATTTGTAAAACGTCTGAACTTTTTAATAGTTTATTAAATCAAACATAGAGGAAAAATACTTTAGCAGGGTACCCCTTACATATTTAGGCAAAACCTCAAGAAAGAAAATCTGAACATAACAATAAACAAAACAAATAATAAACGGTCCAATGTATGCAAACTACTACCACCCTACGACTCCAGTACGTTATACTCTAGGCTAAGGTGCGGAAGCAATGTCGACGGTCCCATGGTACAATCACGAGTTTCCTCGGCCATGTGCCTGGCCACCATGCTCCTTACCTGAGAGAAAAACATAGAAAAAGAGTAAGCAATTATGCTCAGTAAGAGGCCCACTACTGGGTCTAGCTATCACCATTGTTGTCGTGTGCACCCGCGTATCCAACATAGGCATAAGCGTAGGCATAAGCATAGGAAGCGACCCGAGGGTACGCAGTGATTACATTTGTAAGGTGGTGATCCCGAGGGACACCCTTCATAGCATAGTACATTAAGGGTACGGGGCAGGACAAGTGAGGTAGCTTGAAACATGTCATGGCATATCTAGTTCATCGCAGAGTTTCACAGAGTCATAGGCACATAATCATACGTACATTGCGTACGAGCTACAAACTTGGCATATCGAAACAATCATAGCATTCAACACCAAGGCAAAAGTTACACAGCGACACTCAATAGTTCAATAACACAATTAGACATTAGGCGTCACTTAAAGCCCGGTAGGAAGTCCCTTACCTGCGAGACGTAGCGAGACTGCGAGACTCAGCCACTCCCCTACATTGCGGCAGTGTGCTATGAAAGCTGTGTTGACGCATAGCGGAAAGGGCTGAGGTAACGCGGCGATGAAGACTATGATGATGCGACGAAGTGCGGGCTGTGACGATGCGGCGATGGACTGAAACGTTGCAGCGCGAGGACCATGATGGTGCCGCCACGCTGAAAGCTGCGATGATGGCGACGAGTGCTGATGACGGTGGCGATGAGTACCGCAATGACAGCGACAATGAGGGCTGGAGATGATGGCGGCAATGAGGGCTGAAGAGGTTGTCGAGAGAGAGATTTTTGACCTTTCCCTTCTTCCCCTTTCTTTCCTTTTCCTACAACGCAACTCAGCCAGTAAAAAAAAAATCACCTGGAGATCTTTCCCCAACTGAAACCCGATTTCTCATAATGACCAAGAATCCCCCAATCCCCCTTAACACTCCTTCCGCATATTTATTATTATTACTACTATATATATATATATACATATACCTTTTTTTTCCTTTTCTTTTTTTTTCATAAGAGAGAAATAGGTGATTTACCTAAATTTCGGGTCGTTACACTGGGTCTATCGCAGTCTATCACCGATAGAAAGTAAAATTTTTTGTTGTATTTGTAATTATTTTCAACAGTTTTTTTTTTTTTTTTTTTTTTTTTTTAAAAACATCCCTTTAGTTTTTTAGATTTTCTTTTA
>QLSR01000057.1:2384765-2426443 GCA_031780015.1 Citrullus colocynthis
TTTTTTTTTTTTTTTTTTTTTGTTTTTAAAAACATCCCTTTAGTTTATTAGATTTTCTTTTAGATTGTTAGAATTATTTGGAATGCACTATATTTACAAGGATTTGAGAAAAACTGTCGTTACAGTTGGTGAGAAAGATGAAGTCATATTGTTGATAGATTAAGAAATATGCCAAAACACAAAAATGGGAATGTAAACAAAAAAAGAAAATTTAGAGGTTTATTGAAAAATATCTATATATCTATATATAATATTTTTGTTAAAGAGATATAAATACAAAGATAGATTAAACTTAAAAAAATCTTTTAATTAATTAAAAGATATGATCTTTAAATTTAAATTTGTTGTTAATATCTTTTCAAAACTACCTAAAAAATCGTGTAACTTATATCCTTCATGAATTAAAAAATAGGCATTTATAAGGGTAAGTATGGAATAACATTACGAATGGAGGGTTCCTTCTTAAATGTAGTGGTCATATTTCAATAAATTAAAAAAATGGTTATCTTCCAAATTACTCTCACTTTTTGGCTGTCTATGCAATTTTCCTATAAATTGGAGGGGGAAGGGAAAGACAAAACAAGTGGATCAATGGACTCATGAATGCGTCGGGTCAATCCGAATCCACAAAAAGCTCCAGATCCAAACCCGCAAAAATTCAAAAAAGCTTCTTCTCTCTCTTCTTCTATTGTTATAATAAAAGACCCTTTCCATGTTCTTCTGTCATTTCAAATTTCTTCCCTCTCTGTCCTCTAACGGCTATTTCTCTCTCTTCTTTCTCTCTCTTCTCTCCCTTCTCTCTCGCTCTCTTGTCTTCGTCTTCCTCAAAATCTTCACTCTTCTTTCTTTCTCTCTGTGAATTTCCATTTCTCTTCAATGAAGCACTTTATGCAGCCAAGAAACCCTATCTTGCGAGATACCCATGCCGCCGACCCACCATCTTCTTCGCCCAGCCCTAGCGGCGGAATCAAGGGTAGACCCCCTCGGAAACCCAAGTCATTTAAGGAGAATGCTCCGCCTTCAGATCCGAACGCGATGGTTCCGGATTCCAAACCCTCGCCAGCTAAGATGAAGAGCCCGCTTCCACCTAGGCCTCCGTCTTCTAACCCACTCAAGCGGAAGCTCAGCATGGAGACCGTTCCTGAAAATTCGATCCCTGGCTTGTCTGATTCTGGTGTGAAGGTACATTACTTCTTGTAATTCTGCGTGTTTTGGTCCATTCTTGTCTAAATTTGGGTGGAGAAGTGACAGTTTAAGTTTCAGATTTAGTGAAGTTATGTTAGTGGATGGACCGTTTTACTTTTGTTAAATTTAGCTAAGTAGATAGACTGGTGTTCTGTGTACCTTTAGTGAGCTATTAGGTGGGAATGACTCTGTTTCTTGTTCATTTCGCACATCTTTTGGATGTCAGACATGCCTTGTGTTACTGAAAACCTGAAGGTTTGAACTGTGGTTCCTAATGCTATTGTTCATTTGTGGCTTGTCTTAGAAAATATTCCATATTATGTTAGCTCAGATGGGGGTTAGAGATAGTGTACTCTCAATTTAAGAGGATTTGTTGCTCTAGCTCCCAAGCTCAACTTTGGAATTTTCGCTGAGTATTAGTCATGTTTTTGATTTTCAGGTGGTGGTGCGCATGAGACCGCCATGCAAGGACAGAGATGAAGGGGATAATATAGTACAGAATGTTACCGGTGATTCTTTGTCAATTAATGGTCAAACGTTTACTTTCGATGCTGTTGCTGACACAGATGCAACGCAGGCATGATCTTTAGCGAACTCTGTAGTAGCTCTTTGATGGACATCAGACAATATGGGAGGGTGAATGATTAACTTTAGTCTATTCTGTTTGCAGCTTGATATCTTCCAGCTTGTAGGAGAGCCTCTTGTTGAAAATTGTATGGCAGGTTTCAACAGTTCCGTATTTGCATATGGGCAAGTATGTTGCATCTCATCATCCACCTTTCTGTTTCCTGAATTTTATGGTGTTTATTTTGCATCCTAAATGCCTATGTACTAATTGAACCAGACGGGAAGTGGAAAGACATATACCATGTGGGGTCCAGCCAATGCTTTGTCAGATGACAATTTATTAAGCGAACAAAAAGGCTTGACTCCCCGTGTTTTTGAACGACTCTTTGCTCGTATAAATGAGGTGGGTTTAAAAGTTTTAGTTCTTAGACTCTTGAAGGTACACATTATTTAGTTTTTGATTAAAATTGCAGGAACAAGTGAAGCATGCTGACAAGTTACTCAAGTATCAGTGTTACTGTTCTTTTCTCGAGGTTGGACAACAGTTGCCTTCCACTCTATGATCTACATATTTTATCTATGAATTCATTTCAATTCACTGGAAAAAATTTGTTGCAGATTTACAATGAGCAAATCACTGATTTATTGGATCCAAATCAGAGAAACCTCCAGGTTATTCATATTGCCTATTGCCCCTCTCTCTCTCTCTTGCGCGCTAAATAATAAAATACATGAATATAGAACAAAATGTTGTTCTTGTTTTATTTCGTGTAATATGAGAAGCTAATTCGGTCTTCTGTTGAATTCATCTGACAGATTAGAGAAGATGTAAAATCTGGTGTTTATGTTGAAAATTTAACGGAGGAGTGTGTATCCACTATGTCAGACGTTACCCGGCTTTTAATGAAGGTTTTTATTTTATCTTCCTCTTCCTTCTAATATGTACACCTAAGTGTAACCCCAACCAAACAATATATATATTTGTGGAATACTTGAAATAGAAATGTTATGGATATTATTATGTTTTTTTTTTTTTTTTGTCATGATTAAGATAACCTTTTCTATATTGATTTTATTAAATTATTGTTATTTGAATTGAAATTCTTTGATTTCATCATGATATATTCCATCCATAAGCTCTTTATGTGATTGTATTTAGGCTTTACACAACTTGTACTTCGCAATTATTCAGATAAAATGCTAATTATTCTTTTTGCTATGGATCATTGTAACTTGCCTCCTATACCTTGGATTTGGAATTAAGTTGATTATTCTCTTTCTATATGGCACCCACATGGTAAACTAGTATTGGATGCATATTGACAGCTTAAGTAGAGGGAGCATGTTAAAGTTATTACCCTTTATTTCACTTTTTAAGTATTAAGGGTCAAATAGTGGCAATTGCCCACAATGTCCGGATATGATTTGTATTCTACCTTTCATATTTTGAATATTGTAATTTTGTAGATTGGTGGAATTTGATTCAGTATGCAGTTGAAATTATAAATCCAAAATCAATCATCAAGTTTTGGACCTTGTTAATTGAAATTAGTTCCTATTACTGAAGCATGAAAAAGGAAAATCTTGACAAAGATGAAGAAATGTTTGACTTTGTATTCTTGATTTTAGAGACTGTCATTATCATATACTTCCTAAAGCATGAAGATGAAGTTCAATGAAGACTTGTCATCACAATATTATGAAATTTTGGCCTTAGTAGTTCATGGTCACCACTGTTCTTCCTTTTCATAGTTAACCTTTTAAAATGATTTGGATACAGTTTTAAACATCATCTTTATAATCTCATAATTATTATGCAGGGTTTATCAAATAGGAGGACTGGTGCAACAAGTATTAATTCTGAGAGTTCACGGTCACATACTGTTTTTACCTGTGTTGTTGAATCCCGATCCAAGGTAATGCTAAAAAAATCTTGCTAGTAACTTGTAATTTGATACTATCGAATTTAAAGTAAAAAAAAAAAGAAAAAAAAAATTTATATAAGACGGGTCTGTAACAGCTGTGGGCACTGTTGTAAAAAGGCGATGAATTTGTAAATCAGATTACACATAAAATTTAGGCTTACAATCATTTTATTGTGCAGAGACTGGCAGATGGTTTAAGTAGCTTTAAAACAAGTAGAATAAATCTTGTTGATTTAGCTGGTTCCGAGAGGCAGAAGCTAACAGGTGCAGCTGGGGAGCGCTTGAAGGAAGCAGGCAATATCAACAGATCACTCTCACAACTCGGGTAACCAATGAAAACTAGTGGGAGATATTTCAGATCTCATTTAAGCAGTTATCTTTCCCAAAAAAAAAAAAAAAAAATCTTCATTTATTTTTTAATGTTGATTAATTGGCCAATTATTTATCAGAAATCAGAATGCTCGTTTTGATACAGCTGCATGTTCCATTGTTTTCATCTCAGTGAGCTTACAGATCTTTTCTAGTTTCATGTATTGATAATGGGCAATCCCTTGCCTCTGAGTGCGGTTTGAAAGCTAGAAAATTAAAGAAGTGTCAGATATACTAAACATTTGAGGAAAAGCGTCTGATAAAATTCGTAAAGAGTTGACATCATGAATGCCTTATCTTTTTGCCATGAAGCTATGACAGTAGAATTAAAAATGATAGATAAACGATGTTCTCCAATTGCAGTATTCAAATATTCTGCTGCTGGGAAGACTGGGCTGAATATGAGGGAATGGATGTAAACCTGCCTAATGATGGTTTCTTTGCTAAGTGATGACATAAACCTTGATGGTAGTGTGCCTTAAAAATTGTTCAGTAAAGAACTGACTTCAAACTTAAGAATCTTTGAACTTTCTGAAAATAATTCTCATCAGATTGGAGTTCTAAACTTGTAGTAAGGATGACTGTTACTTTCAATCACTGCATGCAAAAATATTAGATGGAATGTTAAAGATGTTTGAAATTGACAATTAAAATTGATGCCTGTTTCGTTTCTTCTTTTTTTTTTTTTTGGGGGGGGGGGGGGGGGGGGGGGGGGGGGGGGGGGGGGGGGGGGGGGGGGGGGGGGGGGGGGGGGGGGGGGGGGGGGGGGGGGGGGGGGGGGGGGGGGGGGGGGGGGGGGGGGGGGGGGGGGGGGGGGGGGGGGGGGGGGGGGGGGTGTTGAGATGCAAATCAATGTTAGCAACAACATCTGCTGGAAATTTAGATGGTGCATACAAGCTTTAGCCAGATGACGGAAATTATTTTTGCATACAGTTTCATCTTCATGTCACTAAGGACGTCCCTTGAAGATAGTCCTCTTTTCCTATTTTATTGAGAAAACAATTATGGTACAGGAATCTTATTAATATTCTTGCCGAGATTTCTCAAACTGGAAAGCAAAGGCACATCCCGTACAGAGACTCCAGGCTCACGTTTTTGTTGCAAGAATCTCTTGGGGGGAATGCAAAATTAGCAATGGTTTGTGCCATTTCTCCGTCACAAAGGTTAATATAATATTGCAGGGCTGCTCTTACCTCGAAAGTACTTTTTTCTTCTTGAAATGAAAATTTACGTGGGTTGTTTTTGCAGCTGCAAGAGTGAAAGTTTTAGCACCTTGAGGTTTGCCCAGCGTGCCAAAGCTATAAAAAACAAAGCTATTGTTAACGAAGTTATGCAAGATGATGTGAATCACTTGCGTGAAGTGATACGGCAGCTCAGGGTAAAGTTTTGGTTTTTAGTATTTAGCAATTTTTCATGCAATGTTTGTTCTTTTTGAGTTGTGAATATGACTAAACTGAGATGTTTAACAGGATGAGCTACACCGACTAAAGTCAAATGGAAATAGTTTAAATGACACAAATGGAGGTCACTCTGCAGCTTGGATCCGTAGGAGTTTAAATCTACTGAAGTCTAGCATAAGTCGTCCTATCGCGTTACCTCATGTGGACGATGATGGTGATGAAGAGATGGAAATTGATGAGGAAGCTGTTGAAAAGCTCTGTGATCAACTGGACAAACAAAATACAGGTTCAGAGGCTAGTGAAGGAAAGGAAGCTGAAACTGTTAAATCAGGTTCCTCAATTACCTTAGAAGGAAATGAGTTAACTAAGTTTCAGCCATGTGCTTCTGGAAGTGAATGTCAAAAGGAAATCTCTGATGATATAGATGTAAATATGGAAGAGGAAACATTTGCACAAGAAGAGCCTGTTTACGATACCCCAGTGTCTTCTGTTGCCGATGTGCCAAACCATAACCTTGAAGCAGAAAGTCAAATGGCAACAGACTCGCCTGACCAAATTCTTCTCATAGGTGAACCCTCGGACACTAGTATTATGAGATCTTCAATGGAGAGAGTGAAAAGTGGAGAACTAAAAACTTCAGGAGGTGGCCCCTTGTGTGCATCCTCTGAACCTCTCAGTGGATTTCAGGCTACCAAGTGCGAATTAGATACACTCAACAATTCCTCGAGTGGGATTCTTAGTTGTGTTTCTCCTCCAGGCCTCAGCATAGTTCCTTGTGATGTGTCCCCAATTCTCAAATCCCCTACTCCAAGCGTTTCACCTAGAATCAGCGAAAGTAGGAAAAGCTTGAGGACTTCAACGATGTTGTCGGCTTCACAGAAAGATCTTCAGGCTGAAACTAAGGTGGGCTTAGATAGTCTGCGAAAATCATGTGAGAAGTCCTTAAAAAGGAGCTCCGCTAATGCATTATCCCTGTTCTCTACTCAGAGTAAGAACACTGGTGTAACAACAGAACAGTTGGCTGCAAGCATCCGCAATGGGCTTGAAATTATTGATAGTTGTCGTCAGAGTTCAGCATTGAGGAGGTCTTCATTTAGATTTTCATATAAACCTGCAGATAAGGTTAATGTGCCAATAAACAAAATTGATGTTGGCGTGCAAACATCTTGTGATGATGAGGCTGCTGGTGAAAACCTTGTCATGTGCACTAGTTGCAAAATTAGAAAGCAGCTGGAGGTTAGAGAGGAGGATGGCAGTTCAGATCTGCAATTAGTACCTGTGGATGGTACAGACTCTGCCGAGAAATCCAGGATACAAGTTCCTAAAGTATGTCAGGTTGAAATTCTATTTTTTCCGGCTGCTTAGTGTACATGTAGCTAAATACTTGTTCTTCTGCAGGCAGTTGAGAAAGTTCTTGCTGGGGCTATCAGAAGAGAAATGGCACTCGAAGAGTACTGCAACAAGCAAGCATTTGATATAAGTCAACTCAACCGTTTGGTAGGTTCCTTCAGGATTTGCCTGTATGTATTTAATCCCCTATACCTGCTTGCCAGGGTCTCTTGATTTAGTTTGACTTTGCTTGGCCACTTTCACAGGTACAACAGTACAAGCATGAGAGAGAATGCAATGCTGTGCTTGGGCAAGCCAGAGAGGACAAAATTCTTCGCCTTGAGAGCCTCATGGACGGTGTTTTACCAACTGAGGAGTTCATGGAGGAGGAACTGGTGTCCCTCACACATGAGCATAAGGTCCGCGTTTTTCTATCTAGAGATATTTCCACCAAGATTCTTTCATTTCTAACTTTGGTGTGTACAGATTTTGAAGGAAAAATATGAGAATCACCCTGAGGTCCTACAGACACGAATGGAGTTGAAAAAAGTTAAGGATGAACTGCAAAGTTACAGGAATTTCTATGACTTAGGTGAGAGAGAAGTGCTAATGGAGGAGATTCAGGATTTAAGAAGTCAGCTGCAATATTACATTGATTCACCCTCCACATCCTTGCGAAAGCAAAACGCTCTTTTACAATTGACTTATTCTGAGCCTATTAGTGCTCCACCTCTTGGTGCAATTCCTGATTCAACAGAAGAGCGTGCTGAGGAGAAACTTGAACAGGAGAGAGCCCGTTGGACTGAGGAGGAGAGCAAATGGATCTCTCTTTCAGAAGAACTCAGAAGTGAACTTGAAGCGAGCAGGTTGTTAGCAGATAAAAGAAAACGAGAGTTTGAAGCTGAGAAGAAATGTGCTGAAGAGCTGGAGGAAGCTATGCAAATGGCTATGGCAGGGCATGCACGGTTGCTGGAACAATATGCAGACTTGGAAGAAAAGCACATGCAATTGCTTTTAAGACATAGAAAGATACAGGATGGAATTGGGGATGTAAAAAAGGCAGCTTCTAGAGCAGGAGTGAAGGGAGCAGAGTCCAAGTTCATAAATGCCCTTGCTGCTGAAATTTCAGCACTTAAAGTTGAAAGAGAGCGAGAAAGGCGCTATCTAAGAGATGAGAACAAGGGACTTCAAGCTCAATTGAGAGATACTGCTGAAGCTGTGCAGGCTGCAGGTGAATTGCTTGTGCGGCTCAGAGAAGCAGAGGAAGGAGTTGCTGCTGCTCAGGTCAGTTAAAAAATGATATAGATTGTTTTGCATTCTCATGATAGTTATCACTCATCCGTTTGCCTTCTTTATTCCATAGTATGCAAATACAAGTTCGACAGGCCTCGTTCTGAAGTTATTGATGTCAAAAACGAAACATTTAATGGAAAAGTTAGTACTGTTTGCTTTGGAGTTTGGAGTAATACCAAGGTTGTCCAACTTTGGGTTGAACATAAAATTACTTGATGATTTATATATATACTCAAGTGTTCCAAGCCTGTGCAAAGGACGGGACTTCTAATGGAAAAATTCGTTAATATGCCTAGACCAAAACGTCGAAGATTCAAATCTCCATCCCCATGTGTTGAATTAAAAAAAGTTGGTTAATGATATTCGTTTTGGGAGTCATTAACCAAGGTTGTCTGAACATGGGTTTGAACATAAAATTATTATTGATTTAAACGGTTATAACAGGTGTAAGGGGTGGCACATAGATCATGCCCCACATATCACTTAAATCAAAATCTTTTGACAATCTTGATTAAAAAACTTGTTTGTTTGCAAGTTTTACATATCCTGTTTAGTTCTAGACATGGTAAATTACTTCATTTTAGTAGATTGCTGTGAGTACTTGCACCATTAAAATCCGACTGCACATTATAGAATCCTGCTTGTTCTCATGCAACTGAAGCTTTGTATAGAAATCTTGACCTTCTCTTTTATAGTTGACTATTTTCAGAAATGATATATTTATTATATATCTTTTCTGCACCAAGCGATCCTATGTTGAATGAAAATGGGGATGTTTTTGTGCTTGATTTTATAGCTCTTTTCAGTTAGTAGCTATCAACTAACATATTGTTAACTAAATTTTGGCCTAACTGCTTTTGATGATATCTGCAGATGCGAGCAATCGAAGCTGAGCAAGAAGCCGAGAAGGCCTACAAACAGATTGACAAATTGAAGCAAAAACATGAAAAGGAAATCAGCACACTCAATGCTCTCATCGCAGATTCTTGTTTACAAAAGGAAGCTCTACGACCGGCTTATGATGATGAAATTAGCAAAGCCAAATACGACATAGATGAATCCCACGATCAGTGTTGGAGAGAGGAATTTGAGCCATTCTACAATGGCGAAGATGGTGAGCTACCTAAACTCTCAGAACCATCTTGGTTCTCTGGATATGATAGATGCAACATATAATATGATGAAAAAATTATGGTAATGCAACCATATACATGTCACCCGTAAATTCTCCATTATATATAGTTGTTCAATGTAACACTCTTTTTTGGTCTCGCATTCGCTACTACTACTGATTATGAGGAGAACTGCATGATAGTTCCCCTTATTGTTTGTATTCAAATTCACATTGTGGAAGTTCATAAGAGTGAAATGAATTGTAGAATTCTTTCATCTACTCCTCCCTTTCAAATTCTTGTCTCTTAGTTTTGAGAAACATGTGTGACATATAGTATGAATAATGTCAAATCTCCTACCACCAAACTTTAGAAACAGAAAATTCCTTGGGTTAATTCTTTGTATTTACTTTACATGTGTTCTGTTTGTATAGATAATTGTTGCATTTTGTTCTTTCTTTATATTAGGCTATTAGCTTATCATATCGCACAATATTTTATTTGTCAAGGAAGAGAAATCTTGAGAAAAGATTTTTATTCTGTATTTGAATATACAAAATTCATTGTTATTCTGACATATGTTATCAACTTGTTGACAAAAAAATACGAATGCCTTACATTATTCACCATGCAATTTTCTGCTCTCTATTAGAGGTTAAAGATATTCTTCACAAGGTAGGAGTGGCTGCCAGTGGATCACTATGAAAGGATCCCAAATTTTGTGGTGTTGAAACAAAATGGATAACGATGGACCCCAAAAAGGCAAAGGCAGCAGAGATAACATAGTTTTGTGAAAATAAAGGCTTTCAGATAATGTTTAGAGTTTAGGCATAAAAATAGGAGCCAGTCATCATAGTTCATTTACTTTGGGGGGAAATGAAAATAGGAAATATGATAATATCTGAACATTCAGTGTGTGTTTGGCCCAACGAATTGTAAACTCCACTCCAAGTTTGTGAACTTTATTCCTTGTTTGGCTCAAGGAGTTGGTGGATTTCACTACTAAAAAACATCAATTTTTATATTGTGGTCCCCAGGAGTTCACAACTCCCTAGATTTCAAGACTTCATAATTCCTTACTTCTCACTATTTCACTCCTTATCCCTTGCAATGAAATGAGTTTGTAATGTAATGTAATCTAAAACCAATATTTGGATTGAGCATTGTGGATTCGATTTATAATACAAAACTCATTCCGTTTCCACAATTTTCAATCCAACCATCTTTCTCACTATTTTCACGCTTCACGATCCCATTTCCATTCTGCTCTTGATTCTCACGTATTCCAACACAATGTAATCTAAAACCAATATTTGGATTGAGCATTGTGGATTCGATTTATAATACAAAACTCATTCCGTTTCCACAATTTTCAATCCAACCATCTTTCTCACTATTTTCACGCTTCACGATCCCATTTCCATTCTGCTCTTGATTCTCACGTATTCCAACACTCCTCTAGTTTCTAGTAATCTTGATTACATTCTAGCCTCTCAAATAATCCATCGTGATTGTATTTTATACCCTGTTGGAAGAAGAAAGAAGGGGAAAGAAAAAAGGAAAAAAAAAAGTCTTGAAATTGGAGATTGTTCATTTATTTGTTAGGTTTTGTTGTCAAATAGATAGGAGGCAATGTTCAGAAGGATCAGAGAAATATGTTTGTGAAACCAAACAGCAGTTAGTTCATTGGCAATTTTTTTTTTTTTTCTCTATATAAGAGCAGACCATTTAATTTAATGTCATGGAGACCATAAAACAAGATGCTTGTGCCTTTGTCTCTTTTTCTCTCTCTACAAATGACCATTTCCATTTTTCTTCCTTTTTCTACATACAAAGGAGGACCAATTCTACTACACCATTGAAACTCAAGAAATAGACTTGCAGAGACATAAAAAAAACAAGTAGGCCTCTCAACCCTAGCCATCCATCCATCCTTTCATCTTCTCTCTCAATTGGAACTCAAAATTTTCATATAATTTAATGCTCATTTTCTCTCTCTATTGGAGTAGGAACAACTGACCCCTCATAATTTAAAGATGGAAATGGATTTGAAAGTGACTATTGGGAGACAATACCAGCCATTTGATAGTGAGAGAGAGAGAGAGATGAAAGTTTCAAGGGGGGAGGTTTGTTAACTTTGTTTGGTCCGAGTTAGGGAGAGATTAAGTTTTAGAGAGAAAAAACGAGAGGGAGAGAGAGAGAGAGAGGAGTTTGGTCATGGAGTGAAAAAAATTATTGAATATGGCCGCCACACGACTCAATCTGTTTCCATTGGATGTAGGGTCAAACTGACATTTTTCATCTCTCTCATACATTCAACCATGTAAAATCTCAAGCTAAGTTTTTCTGACCCATCAGATGAAGTTTCCATAGTAAAAGAATGGAAAAAATAAGCAAAATTTAGTGAGTGTTTGGCTCAAGGAGTACATGAGTCTCGCGACTAAAATATATCAATTTTATGTTTTACTAACTCCTTATACTGAGGGTCCCAAGAGTTCACAATTTTACTTATTGCCTCAAACGTCCCCTAAGAGATAGAGAACTTTCTCTCAGGAGGGATAAAAGACTATCAAACCAAAACTTTTAGTTTCTCTCATACATTTAACAGTATAAAAGCGTCTTGCTATTATTCAACGTACTCACTAGGTAGCCATAATTTGTTTATCCAATCATACTAACCACTTAATGCAAATCAAACCAAAACTTTTGGTTCCTCTCGTATATCTAACAATATAAAACTGTCAGTCACATTAATTTCAAATCCTCAAATAACATTATTCCATAACGTAAGGTAAAGTTTTAGAGAGAGAGAAAACTTTCTCTCTCATGAGAGTACTACTTGGCCATCACAATTCTTGACTGTCCCACAATAGAAGAAAAAAATAGGGGAAATGTTTACGCGTTATGCTCTTCTATGTACCATTGTTTGTTGTTTTGAGTCGTGGATTACATCTTTAAGGAAAGTGCTTGGAGTTGAAGCAATAACCCCAAGAAATAAAAACAGGGTAAATTTTGATTCCAAATCAAAGTAAAATCAGTTCTTTTAATGAAAGAAATAGACATATAATAGAAAGTTGAAAAAAAAGGACTTTGTTCCAATCATGGTTAGGTGAAGCATTCATTCCGCACAAATAATAACAATAATAATCCCATCAACCTTAGTTGCTTTCTCTAGGCCCCTCTTTGCAATTATCAAACCTTTTATCCCATCTTCTTTTAGTTCTCAAGAAAATTACCTCCATAATATACATTCTTTTAAAAAATATCTATTTGGGAGCGACCTTTTCTTTGCTAAAAATGTTCGAACATTTTACTTCAGGTTGTGAATTTTGTATCAAAAAACTAGTTTAAGTCGTCGTCATTAATTTTTGGACAAATTGCTAAAACACCCCTAAATTATGGTGATAGTTGCAATTACACTTTCAAACTTTCAATTGTAAAAATTTGGCTCTCAAACCTCTACAAGTATTAAAATTGGGCCCTCAAACTAGTACGATTTTTACAATTTCTACGATTATATAAGTTTGAGAGTCCAATTTTAACAAAGGTATAAGTTTAAAGACTCTGGTTTTGAAAGTTTGAGAGTATAATTGTAACTACAACAATACTTTAGGAGTGATCTTTACAATTTACCCTTAATTTTTATATTATGAATTATTTGGCTAAATTTTAATATAATCATGTATTTTTTTTCAATGGTTTGTTGAGAAAATATCTTAATGAACAAATATTTGAGGCCATAAATAAGTTAGGATATATATTTTTGGTAAATATTTGAAGTAGTAGAGACTAAAATGATATCATTATTAATCTCTTTAAGGGACCAGAATTGGGATTTAAGGGTTCTCATTTTCAAATATTTTTCTTGAACTTATTAAATCATATAATAATATCAAACTAATACGTCAAAATTGTTTCATCTCCACAATTTGATTCCTCAAAAATATTTATTATTTTTTTTTTGAAGTTCAATCTTATGGAGAATAAGAAGAGACAGATTACATCCAATCACTCACCTTCATTATGTTTTGCCTACAAATAATGTGTAAGTTAGTAGAATAATCCATTAGCCTTTTTGATTTCATGTCATTGTCTCGATGATACTGAAAATCTATTATTAACCTAACAATATCTTGGATGAAGTAATTAGAAGGATCAAAATGATTTTTTATTGACTTTAATCACTTTTGTTTTTTTGGTTTAAGTTGCTAAATCTTTCCTTGTTGACTTCTAATCCCAATTATGATTCTAATTGTAATCATCTTTGAGATTGTTTATGTTTGTTTGTTGCTTTTAGCTGGAATTATTTTTTAACCGTTATAATAATGCCTATCTTGGCTTCTAATAAAAAGTGAGATGACAAAAAAAAAAAGAAAAAAAAAAAGTAAAATTGAATGGTTGGTATTTGTTTGATCAACTATTTATTTATTATTTTGGTTAAATTACTAGTTCGGGTTTATTTGACCTTTGAAGTTAGAAAAGAAAAATAGCTAAATAGTCTTTCAACTTTCAATTTTGTATTTAATTAGTTCTTGAATTCTATTAAGTGTACGATGAGACTTTCAATTTAGTATTAAATTGATCTTTGAATTTTAAATTTTGTGCCTAATAAGTTATTTAACTATTTCAATATTTTTAAGTCATTGATATAAAGTTGAAGTTAGGACCATACTAGACTTAGATTCAATTTTGTATCGAATGAATTAGTTATTTTCTTTTTTAAAAAAAAATTAATATGTGCAAGATCTACTAAACAAAAAAATTAAAATTTCATAGACTTTTTAGCCACAAACTTAAAGTTTAGAGATTAAATTTGTAATTTAACTCATTATTTTTGTGTTCTCTGTATCTTTTTGGAACACGTTTGCTTGATGTTGTGATAATATATTACATATATATTTGAGTGCAATGACATTTAGGATGGAAAGATTTGAACATCTACCATCTTGGTCAAAGATATATGTTTTAATAGTCAAATGAATTATATTCAAGTTGATATTTGAGTCTATGTCATCTTAATCAAAGATATATACTTTAATGGTAAAATGAACTATCCTCGATAGTTTGCTCAACATTTTTATGTAAGAGTGAATATAAAACTTAAAACCTTGTGGATTTCCAAAAATAAAAGAGTTGAAGAGAGACAAAGATAGTATTTTAAAAGCAAGTAGGAAAAAGGAGACAATCCCTTTGGTGAAAAAAAAAAAAAGGTAAAATATCTATAAAGAAAATAAAGGGTACATATCCATCTACATCATAACCCCCACTATATATATGATATATATATATTGCTTTTCTTCTTCAACTTATCCATTTAATTAATAAATAAATCTTTTGCTTTTAGTTTGTGAAGTAGTTAAGAGCTTTTAACTGCTGCCAACCTGGGCAATGAAAGCTCCATTGAAAAAAAGGTGTCTTTAGCTGTGATTTGGTAGATAACAATATTCAAAGTGGCTTTGGATTCCAGTTAAGAGAACTTTTTTTTTTTTTTTTTTTTTTTTCATTATATATTTATTTTTATAAATAGTGTTATGATTTGATTATTTTGGACTTAAGAGTCGAAAATGTCCCCACACAACAGCTGGTTTCAAGTAAGAATCTATTTTCCCCACAAGTTACGCGATTTAACTTAACATAATATCATCTAAAATGGGTCCCTCCATTCAATCAAAACACTTTTTCCCAGCTATACTTGAAAGCAACTCCTTCAAGAACTGTTCCCATTTCTCTGTTTGGTTTACGAGAAAATGCAGAAAGAAAACACGTATTTCATCATCTTCATCACATTCTGTAGTTTCGCCACCGAGTCGGGAAATATTGTTTGATTATGATAGATGCTTCGTGTAACCGTTGGATGTTGATTCGCTAATCTTTATGTCTCCTTAATAACCTCTAGATATAAATTTGATGGTCTAGAACGGTGAGAAGTTAATATGTTCTTTATATTGTGACTAGAAGGAAGGAGAGAGATTTGTCTGGCTGTCCCATAATAACCGTTGGATGTTGATTCAGTAATCACTGTACGTCTCTCTGATAATCACTCTTCTCTTTCTGGTTTCTGCATCCAACGATGAAAGTTACCAGCCACATCGTGATGGCTAAAACAAGACTAGAATGAGAGAGAAATCAGAGAGAGAGAGAGAGAGAGAGAGATTTGTACGAAAGGAACAATGATAACATTTATGATTTATGAGAAGTAGTAATACACAAGGTTGGATTGAATGTCAGAACTTTTCAATCTTTTTCCAACACTACTTTTACAATGGCTATTAAAAGCATAAATGTGGTCTGATAAAAATTTGAGGCCACCACCAGTTTTTTTTTTTTTTTTTTTCTTTTTGTTTCTTTCTGAAAATTATGTATCAGCCATTCATTCTTTTGGAGAATTCTTTCTAGAATTCCATTCTGTATAATGCTAGAACTAATTGGCAGCAAAAAAAAAGAAAAAAAAAAATTTTAAAAAAAAAAAAAAAAAAAGGGTGTGGGACCAAAAATTTTAAAAAAAAAAAAAAAAAAAGGGTGTGGGACCAAAAATTTTAAAAAAAAAAAAAAAAAAAGGGTGTGGGACCAAAAATTTTAAAAAAAAAAAAAAAAAAAGGGTGTGGGACCAAAAATTTTAAAAAAAAAAAAAAAAAAAGGGTGTGGGACCAAAAATTTTAAAAAAAAAAAAAAAAAAAGAAAAAAAGGAACTGGAATCCCTCTCTATGTACAGAAAGCCTCTCTCGCCGTGGGGGGCCGCCATGGAATTCATCAGTTTTTTGTTCGTGATTCTTCTACAATTCACTTTTCATCTCATCTGCATCATAAAGTTTTGGATTCAGTTTAGAGATTTAACCAAAGCAGCTTCAAATTCAGTTTAGTGATCTAATCAAACCCAATTAGCTACAAATTCAGTGGTTTAGCTTACCATTAGCATTCTGCAGTTGGTTTTGTCCATAACCCATCTGAACTACAGTGTGGAGTTCATCTTCCCAGAACTTTGAAATCTGTATATCATTTTAGAGATGATTTTTAGACTATGCTGTAAAGAGATATTAGTTTCATCACTTTGAGGAAACAGATTAGCAATTTACTTGGATTCCGTTCACGACTTCGTTGTATCCGCTCGGCATTTGCCCGCTTAGATTTCTTTGCATCACACCACTTGCTGAGGCAACTGAGAATTGTTTCTCTGTCCCATTAGAAATGCTACTATGAAGAGGAGGTATGTGCATAGATTGATAATCATATGTAAATTGTGGCACCGATGAATCCATAGGGTAACCCGTATGCGGTGAAGAACCGGGACTTTTGAAGATCTGAAATATGTAGCAAATCACACAAGATTAGTTATAATCCCAAGAGTGTTTCACTAGATTATGAAGTAAAAAGATGCTCTACTTTTCACTTACATCCTTTGGTACAAGGGTCTCCATGTTAAAATCCATCCTTGGATTCACAGTTGCCAATTTCATTGAAAGAAACTGCATCAAATACAATCCAACTTAGAAAACTATACATATATCCATACAGAAATGTGGCAGATCTTTTGAATATTTGGTGATTACCTCGACTTGGCGCTGCAAAGACTGAACATAGTTTATAATTTCATCAAGCATGACTGCCTTCCCAGTTACCTGTGATAGAAAAATTCAATTCCAACTTTAGAACTATGCTTAGGCTTAAAATTTTCAAACTTAGACTGCAGAATTGTAAATTCCAAGCACCTTATTGCAACCAGGGACGAGATCCTGAAGAAACTTCATCCGTTTGCTGATTTTCTCACGTCGAACCTGCACAAACAACAACAAAAAGAAAGCAATTGTAAGCATATAAGTCAGATTGGAGTGCAAAAAGAGTAATATACAGAGCATTTGTGCTTTAGCTCATACTCTTTCAGCCAAACTGTGACTATCTGTAGCTTGGCCCCTTCTAGCTCTGACATGGATATAATCCTTTGGAGGCTCAGGAGGCTTTGAATTATCATTGTTTTGTTTCTGATTTGGATCCCCTGAAGCTTTTGTGCCATCTTTTGCCTCTGACTTCCCTTTTGCAGCATCAATCTCTTTCTTAGTAACTTCATCTGGTTTGATTTTCTTTCCATTTGATTCATGGTTCTCTACTGCAGCCTGAAACAAGAATATGCATTGCCATTTTTAGTTTCCACTCAATTACATCAACAGAAACAGAATTTTGAAAAGGAAATATAACCAATAGACTCAAAATTTGTAAATATATATACCTTCACATCTTTTGCTTGACCAGTTTGAACTGATTTCCTTTTTCTAGTGTTGGTTTCAGCTTTACCTTTCAAACCCAATTCCCCAACTGTAATCTGCTCGGAAACCGAAGATCCCTCTCGCGAATCACCGGCATTTTCGGGGGTTGAAGACCTCGAAAACCTGTTTAGTACTTTCTTGTTAGGGATTGGCATTGAATTCGCCTTTTGAACTGGGCTTTGCTGCTCGCCTTCTTGAACCCCCATTTGAGATCCAATTCCACCAATGTTGAAGGATTTGTTACTTGAAACTCTAGAAAGCTTTCCAGATTCCACTCCAGCTCCAGCAATTGATCTGTTACTCAATTCTTGAGTTTCATTAGAACCCAATTGGCCATTCAATCCCCCAAGATTCCTGTTCCCAAAACAAGAAAATCTCGCAGCCCTCTCAGCAAAACCAGGATCAGCTGAAAATGGGGCAAGGTTTTGATGATGGGGAATCAAATTCCCTCTGATCTGAGACTCCATGATCGACGATAAATTAAGCTTGGGAGGAGAATTCAAAGGCGTATTGTAACAAGAAGTGTTCGTACTATTGTTATTCGTTCCACCAATGTAAGAATGAGGCGAAATCTCACCAGAATTGCAAATACTCCCAAGCCTTCCGATCAATTCTCGCATCATCAAGTTGTCTCCACCGCCGCCGCCGCCGCCAATAACGTGAGAATTCGCCGGAGAAGACACAATCGAACTCAAAGTAGACTCAAAGAGATCGCTCTGATCCATCGAATTTTCCCAATTGGGATTAAACAACCCACTTGAATTCAGCTCATTAGGTTGGATTTCCATTCCATAAAAACTGCATCCAGCATCGTTCATGAAGAATTCCTTCTCCATATCAACAAATTACACAAAATTCAGAGAAAAAATCGAAACCCCAGATGAAGAATTGTGGCAAAATCAAAGAATCAACCAACAGAAATACACCCCACCCAGAAACTTTCACTGCAAGAAAAAGAGGAAAAAAAAAAAAGAAGAAGAAGAAAAGAGCAATGGCAGAGGGGAGATTTTTGGCAAGTGAAATGAAGAAGCTAACAATAATGAAATGATTTCTTTGTTAGTTTGTGGGCTCAAAATGAAGAAGATTAAAAAGCAACAAAGAGAAAAAGGAGAGAGAGAAAAAGAAGCAAAGCAAATACAGAGGGGAGAGAGAGAGTTGGAGTGTGAAATGTGGGGAAGTGGGGGGGAAGCAACATAGATAAAGGGAAGGAAATGTCTGTTTGACTTTTTTTTCCCTTTTTTTTTTAAAAAAAAATCTATTTTTTTCTTCTCTCTTTGAAAGTACTTCAAACAAAATAAAGGGAGATATTAAAATAATGTTAATCATATAATACATTCATAATTTAATGTTACTTAATTGTGTTGCTATATGAAAATTTAATTGAAATTGACATTAGAATATGCATGCGAATGCCTCAAGCATAACAACTTATAATAATATGACATACCTTTTTCTTTCCAAATTTGAGATTCAAATATATCTTCTTATAATTATCATTCAAGGTTAATGTATAAGATATCAATTATCATTTTAAAAGTTAATCGTTTGATCTTTTACCTTCACAACATTTAAACTAAAAAAATATATATCTCTACTCTAACATTTGTTATTACGAAAAAAAAATTGTGGCACGTTGATCATATCAATGACATATGATGATTCATATGAATTAAAATATCATCTTAGTCCTTATACTTTTAAGTTTGTTGAATTTTAGGCTTTGGATTTTTAATTGTCTAATTTTAGTTCTAGGATTTTCAATAAGTCTTAAATTTAGTTTTCACTACTAGTTTATTGTTGATTTTTTTTTTATCTATTAACATTTTATTATAAGTTTTGAAAACATATTCATATATGAGGTGTTTTTCAAATATAGCAAAATAAGGTAAAATATTTACAAATATAGTAAAATGTCACTGTTTATGATATTGGTAGATTACTATCAATTATAACTGTTTATAACTTTGATAGACAGTTACATTTTGCTATATTGAAAAATATTTTCAATAGTTTTACCATTTAAAAAAATATTTTCAATATTTTTCCATTTAAAACAATTATTCTTTATATATATTACATTTTCTTGCGTAAAAATTATTATCATTATTATTATTATTATTATTATCATCTAATCAATTTTGGTAAAAATTGACTTTAAGAGACTATGGGTTTTGATTGATTTAAGAAAAAATATATATTTTTCAAAAAACTCATTTTTATTTAAACAATTTTTATAAAAGTTTACTAAAATACATTTGAAAAACTATTATGAATGGTTGCCAAAAGGATCTCTCAAGACTTGGCATCACAGCCTATTCTATCCTCCTCAATCTCTTCCTAGTGAGCGGTTCAATCCATTGCCAACTACCCTGTCCCACTTACTCCCATAAAGTAGCTTGCTCTCTGTTACCAACACTCCAATTTCTTTTAAAATGACTTATCTTTTTAAAATTAAATACTTGAAAATGTATTCCAAACCTCCTTACATTTAAAATTTATTATAAATATAGAGACTAAAATTAGATAACTAAAGTCTAGGAACTATAGTTGAACAAACTTCAAAATTTAGGACCAAAATCATATTGTTAACCTATTGTTTATTATTGATTGGTTAGCATGATTTTTAATTTGTTGTAATTCTATTTAAACCATCAAGATGATAAAATTTTTGACATACATTATGTCGGTGAATATCAAGCTATATGAAATTGTGGAAAGCTAAGTCTACTACTTTCTTTAGAAAAAAGCTGCAGATGCCTTGATTTATTAGCCCATGCTTGGAAAAAAATATACATTAACATTATTCATTATTTATTAATTATAAATCAAAAGGTAGTCAATGTCATACCATTACATTTTGGTTAATATTTACTATTTCTATATTTTTCATAAATTCGATATTGACATAGAGTAAATCGACATTTTCATTATATTGTAAAAATAATGGTAGAAAAACATCTAAAATAAACTACAAAATATCACTGATGTGATTATGATATTAATAATAAACATTTTAACTTGTTTAAAAATATATAATATGTATTTATTAAATTAAATAATTTATTTGATTTTTTATTTTTATATTGTTTAAAAAGTATTCATCAATATTTTGACTTAGATATTTTTGTCGATATCAACATTTTAAATTTTTATAAACATAGTTTAGGTGTGGGTGGAGAGGAGAATATTAGATAATTAAAAAAATAAAATAAAATAACCTTTTCTTCATTTTTTTTCCTTCCAATGTTGGGCTTTGCCCAAACAATGTTTAAGCCCAATTGGGCAGTTGGCCTCGTGTATAAAGTTTGTAGTGATTAATTATATAATTTTGGAACTTTAGCTAACTATTATGGAGGGAGAAACAGCTTTTTAGAGGATAGTTGTTGTCTTATTCATCGATCAATGTTACAAAATCTATATGCTGTGTAGACACATTTCTACTGAGTAATATAGTTGAAATTATTGTTCTATTTAATAATCATTTGTGAGGTTTACAATTTTTTTTGTGTATGCTTCATATTTTCTTTTTAAATGATCACTTTTTAAATTCTTAACAATTTTCTTTTAATCGTGAAGAAAATATAAGTAAAGTAAATACAAGAGAAAGTAATGTTTATAGATTAAAAAATCAAATAGTTATCGAGTCGTAATATTTGAAACTTTATGCAATTATTTATTATAAATTTTTTAACAAAATGAAATATGAAGTGATAGGTTGAGTTAATTTTAGTTTAAGAATGATAAAACTGGTTGAGTTTTAGAATAAGTAGGGATAGGGATAGGGAAAGAGCTGAGTATTCTTTTCAAAAAAAAAAATCATCAAATTTTTAACATCTTTTAATTCTATATTTAATAAGTATTGAACTTGAAAGTAAATAATAATTTTTTTAAACTTTCAATTTTATGTCTATTTGTCATATTTGATATTTTTTTATTGAAAAATTAACGAATTGATTAGACGTAAAATTTTATCTATAAAATTCTATTTTTAAAATTTTAATAACATCAAATAGGTCAATATTAGAAATCAAAATTTTAGAAATTTATTATATAGTTTATAATATTCAAAGACCTATTAAACATTAGACTATTTTTAAGTTGAAAGGACTTCCACACACATCCAAAAGTTTAAACATTAAATTTAGCCTCCATATTTAAAAATATTATTGACATAATTCTGAAATTTATATGATTAAGCTATTTGAAAATGAAGATATACTTAGTTGGCATAGGTAGTATTAATAGTTCTTTAAAATCTCTTTATTAATCATATTTTGATATCCTTAGCTACACTTTAAAGTCTCGGTTAATTAATATTCTCATATTTTGTTTGAACATGAGTCAGATACACTTTAAAGTTTCAGTTCATTAATATACTCCTCTTTTATTCGAACACGATACCTCATTTTGATATTTAATTAATAACAGTGTGTATATACTAATTAGTGTTTGAGTTCTATATGAAAATAATAATTTTAATCATTACCAATCTTCAATAAATTACAATAGAGATACAACTTTTTCCTTTTTGTCATGCTTTAATCTTTAAAAACGTTGAAAATAGTGTTGATAAAAAAAAAAAAACCAGCGAAACTTATAAATTTTATTTGAAAATATGTTCCAAATTGGTTTTTATATCATCCACTCACTTCATTAGTTTTAGTATATTTAAATTTTTAATGTGGTTCATGTATATATTTGTATGGTTTAGTTCAAAGGTTTGATATTCAGTCTCTAAATTTTTAAATACTATAAATAATTAAAATGATAATTTTTAAATATAAAAAAATTAACTAAAATATTTATAAATATAGTAAAATTTTATTATTTATCTACATTAGACTGCGATTGTCATGAGTTATAAATAGGCTGTCATATTTTATAATTATTAACAAATATTTTTAACAAATTTATCATTTAAAATAACTTTTTGATTTTAGAAAATATATATAGATAAGTGTGTGCCGTGTGGTATGATTAAAATGTTTTTTAAATATTTAAATCACAGTTCTTTTCCTATACAATTTCTTATTTATTTCTTATAGATCTCTTCTAATTAACTCATAATTTCTTTTATGGTAAGTTTCAACGGTTATATTATTCTGATATACATAAACAAATATTTGAAGGCTCTGTATTTAAACAATAAATAAAATATTTTTGGGTATGTTGATATATCCACAAATGAAAAAGTTTGATATCGATATTAAATATCTATAGTTGATATTTTTTATATTACTAAATACTCGTAAAACATAAAAACAATGTTATTAATTATTTCATCAAATATAAAGATAAATACTAATAACAATATTCATAACTTAGTATGGGAGTAACCACAACTTACTTATTAATCTAAATAAATTTTACAATTTATTTTTATTTATAGAAATATTTGTCGATGTCAATATTTGATCGATAAATCCGTAAAATCAAAGTTTCGAATATCAATTTTTTTTATTAAATGATCAATGGAAGATTATACATAACTAATTAGATCTTTTAATACAAAGTTACAAAGACCAATTAATTATTCTTTTAAGAAAATAAAGATTTGATATCATATCTATATGATTTCAAATCCATTTATTTAAAAATAACAAACAAAAAGAATTAGCTTCAAATCTACTAAAATCCTTGAGGAAACTAATTGGAAGTGTAAATGGGGCCACTAGCGGGTGGGTAAGGGTTGGGTAAGGAGTTGTTTGATGTTTTCTAATTTAGAGTTTTGATTTTTTTTTTTAAATAAAGATTTTTAAAACCAACCTTTTCTAGTTGTTTGGAGTTTTTTATTGAATATTTTAAATCCTAATATTTAACAATTGTTGGTAAAATCGTTTTTAATTTAAAAACCATTTGGTTGAGCAGGGGATGAATTAAGTGATAAATAAAATAAAACATGTGAAAACAATAAATTATTATTATTATTATTATTATTATTATTATGCTGCTATTTTTAATTGAATATGTTCTTAAAAATAATTATGTCAAATAAATAGGTTTTTTCATAGCTAACTAATAACTAATAACTAACGACATTATTGAATTATGGCGAGTATATTTTAATGTGAGATCATACTTTTGTTAACATTTTTTTAATAGCATTTCTATAATTAAAAATGGTTTTTTTTTTTTCTTTTACAGAAGAACACGAATTAAAATAAATTGATGCATAAAAAATAAAATAAAATAAAATAAATTACGCAATTCTACAATATACTCATAGATTGTCAAATAGGTTAATTTGTCACATTTGACTATTTATTTTTCTTTTCAGCTAGAGACATTTGTAATATTAAATTCTAGAAGAAAATAGGAGTTTAAATTATTTGAAAAGTGAAATTAATACTTTTGAAAGATGTAAAATGAGAAAGAAAAATAAACAAAATGAAAATAAATTTTTATACTTGACATAGCGAATTAATTGTTTTAATCACATTATAGTTTTTTTCCTTTTTAAATTTAAAAATATTTAGATGTAACACCCGAGTTTATAAATGGTATATGAATGAACCTAGATCACATCTAAATAAGAACGATTACGAATGAACTTAGATTACATCTAAATAAAAAGGATTCCTCAAAATATGAAAGCATGGTTAAATAATGGTTAAAATAATTAAAAGTTTCTATATGTACTAACAAGGTACACATTTCTTTTCGGTGGAACTTCAAAGTTAAGTGTGTTAGCTTAGAGTTAATCTATATTGGGTGATCTCCATAGAATTTTCTTACAAAGCATGTAAATATGGACAAAACACACTGAAAGATCCTAAGTTGGTTTATGAGGAAAGAAGCATAGTTAAGAAAGACTTAACATAATTAAAAGTTACTATCTATATCCAACACGGTATCCTAGTCTGAATCTTAGCCCTAGGACGGTGTTACAGCATGTGGCAATTTGAAAAAAAAATCTTTGACATTTTTTTTTCCAAAAGTTCAATATCTTAATCCATTGAAATATTTTGAAATACTTTTTGACTTTTTTCTGATCATACTATCGCGTTATGAATGGTTTAAACTATGGTTAAATGAAATTAAATATATGTACTAATGTATTAATAAAGACATATATTAAAAGTTAAACTAGTTGGATAAGAATACGTGTGTGTGTTTGCTTCTCAATATTTAGGTATTTTCCAATATTGTTTCTTAATCTTTTAAAAGTAGAAACCTAGTCCATTAATTTTTGCTATGTTAGATCTTTATTGTCACACAAAATGTTGAACTTTACTAACAAAATAAATATATGATGTCAAAATATACTCTTTACCAAAGTATTCCATGTTCTAACTTAATGAAATAGATAAAAGTACTCAAAATAAAAAAATTTACTCATTTTTACATGTTTACTAAAAATAAAAAAATAAAAAAAATAAAAAAATTAAAATGCAAAATTTGTTTCTTGTTAATTATTACATATAAATGTCAGGTATACCAACAAATGACTAACTTATAAGAATTACCATTTTTAGATTTTTATATATATAGTTAAATTATAATTATAACCTTTTATTTTTTAATTTTTTGGCATAAGTATAAATTTAGTAATTTCAGAGTTTGTTTCCAATTGTTGAACTCGTGAAACAGATTTTTAAACTTTTAAAATTTTGCTTAATTATAAACTCTGTGATTGTCAATTTTGTATGTCGAAATACAAATCTTTCGCCTATTCTGTAGGTTTTTAAAATTCACTTACTTAATTAAACACAAAATTTAAATCTCCTAATTTTAAAAAATACATCAAATATGCATGTCAAAAACATGTCGGTCACAAAATTTAAATTAAGTTTAAGAACTTATCAACAATTCATAAACTTTGAATGATTTATTTGATATACAATTTAAATTCCATAGACCTATTAAACACAAATGTTTAAAGTTTAATCAACTAAAGTTATTATTTGACTTTTTATATATTTTCGTTCGTTTAATATTAGGCTAAATAAAAGGTAGGAGTGTTCCAAAAATCTGATGACCTAAAAAATCCGATCGATCCAACTTTATTATTAATTTTAAGAAATATGATCTTTTTTTTTACTTAAGTTACAATTTTATATATATATATAGGATGTTTTAAAAAAATAGAAAAACTGTTGAAAATAATTACAAATATAGTAAAATTTATTTTTATCTGTGATAGACCGTGATAGACTTATATAGATATCTATCACTTTACCAGATAGACACAGATAGATGTTTGGATCTGGTAAAGTGATAGATGTCTAAGCCTATCACAGATGAATGTAAAATTTTGCTATATTTGTAAATTGTTTGATATTTTTTCTATTTATAATAATTTTTTCTATATTTATTTTATTTTTATTTATTTTCTTTTTTTTTGGATCATTTATTCTCCAATAAATTCTAAAAATAATTTTTTAGCACCTTGGTAAGAAAATTTTCATAATATAAATTGAATTAGAACTCTAAATTATAATTGTGTCAATTTAAATTTTAAACTTTTGTAAGTGTATATTAATCTATATTCTTCTCCATATTACGTTCGACCAATATTGAATAAAACATATAATTTGAGTCAATTAAGCTTTTAAATTTTCATAAATTAATAATTTAGATCCTTAATTACGACTGTTTTTAAAAATCATTAATACATGAATTGTCAAATATATGTAAACTTTTTTAAATATCAATTTTAAAAAATAAACAATAAGATAAAAACATTAACGATTCTCAAAAGAAATTTGAAAATCTATATTTGCTTGGGACGCGCCTTCAACGATATTGCATTTAATGTCAAAGTCCGACCAACTCCACCTCCACCCTCTTTTTTCTCTCTCTATTTTTTCTATATATATTTTTTTTTTCATTTTTTAACTAATCTCGAGATCCCAAACAGTGTATGTCGGCAACCCATAATTAAATTAATCAATTATTTAATCACTTAAAGAATTAATAAAGATAAGGTTCAAATGATTCCTGTATTTTGATATTTGTTTTGTTTTAGTTTTTGTATTTTCAAAATATTGAATTTACAAAATTTTTAAAAATTTTTAAAAATTGTTAACCATGAACTATTTGTAGAGACCGATTTTAAAATCTATAAACATTTTTGAAAAATAAAAGGATTTTGTCTTTTCAATTTTTATAATGAAATTTAATTAAATTAATAGATTTATACTGTCTCCTGTCATAACCTTTTTTATCTTAATTTTGAAGCTTAATTATATATCTTGAAATTATATTATTTCAAATATAAGCCAAGTTTTAAAACTTTAAACAAGTAATTTTTAAAAAACTTATTTTTGTTGTTGAAACGTAACTTAAAATTCAAATTCAAAGTGCAATTTAAAAGATGATAAAAAAACATATTAAATAAAATTTGAAATTAAAAAATCCAAATTGTTATTGAATGTTGTTTCAACGGTTAGTATCTATAGCTTAACTACTGTGTTTAAAAAGGGAACGGTAACAACTCTGCATTATTTACTAAACTAGACTTAAACTAACCGATAAATGTATGATGCTATGTTTAATACAATTTTTATAAAGGCATCTATTAGGTTTATTTTTCAAGAAGAACAAAAACGTTTTTAGTTAGAGTGCCTATATTTTTTTTAGAAGGGTGCCTAGTAGATCTTAAAACTTCTTTTGTTTGATTATATTTTTAAATGTTAGTTCATTATTTAAATTGATTGGTTAAATTATAAACCTCGTTTTGATGATTAGAAGAAATTTAGAAATTAGTTTCTATAATTTTAAAAGTTAGAATTCAATCTTTGTGGTTGAATAAAGCTTCAAAATAGTTTCTACGACTTGATAAATTTTTATACCTTTAAATTTTAAGGGTTGTATCAATTTAAATCTAAATTAATAATTGTATTATTTTAAACTATGAACTTTTGCAAGTGTATCAATTTACACTCTCTATTATGTTTCGTTTGGAGAAATCTCATATGAAATTTGTGATTGTATCAATTAAACTCCCATAAACGTTCATAAAAATTTAGACTCTTAAACAAAATTTTCTTTGTAAATCGTTCATGCATTTACTCTAATCGTTGATTTTATAAAGCTAACATTTGAAAAAGCCTACAAATATTTGAGAATTAATGCATACATGATTTTCAAACGTAATCATAATAAAAAAATCTAAGTTGAATAGCTTGTAAAAATTTAAAAATTTAATTAACTTAAATTATAATGGTATAAACGGGTTGAATTAAATTTAAAAATGGTATAAATTGTTCTAATTACAAAAATTCAAAATTTGATCCGTATAATTATTAATTTAGAATTTTAATCCATACAACTTCTATATAAATTGATATTTACCTAAAGTTTACCATTTAAAGAGAGAACAAATAATTATTAGAGAGAGAGAGAAAAGCTTACCCTATGGATCTTAACGTGAGCTTCAATCATTGATAAGCGGCCGCTCATTGCCATTTTGACCCGGACAAAACCGGTGACCTTCTTTCGTTACGTGTCAGATTTCCATTGGCTAGTGGGCACGACTACCGAGGTGATTGAAATAGTTTAATAATTATTTGTCAGTGTTTTAATTATTAATTATTATTATCTGACAAATTGCAGAGTTTTATTTGTTTATTTATTGAAAATTATTTGGAGAATTATAATTATAATTATAAATAATTAGGTTGAAAAGTTGGAAAAGGAGAATCGTTGAGTAGTAGAGTGGCAGGCGGATTATAATCATTAGTTCATTCATTTGTCTTTTTTAATTTTTAATTTTTATAGGTGGGTAAGGTAAGATATTTGTTTGACAGTCTACATATGAGTTGTTTGTCAAAATCACCGTCTTATTACTTATTTTTTTTAACAACTATGCATGTTATGGAGTTGATTATTTTAAATAATTGATTCTTTGATTGGATTAAAATTTAATTGTTTGAAGGTGTTCCTAAGGATTTTTTTTCTAAATTTTAATTTGATACACATAACATGTATTAGTAAAGTATATGGACCAAAATGAGTTTAGTTGAATGGTAATTGACATAACTTTCTTTTATAGAGGTCGAAGATTTTGATTCTCTATCCCACAAGTCTCCATACAAAGCCACGTTTACTTCTCAGAAACATAATCAATCATTCGTAATACGAAAAATAGAATCCATCTAAATACGTTCACATATAAATAATAAAAAAAATCCAATTCGATTGCAACGATTTTGACTACAAAATAGTAAAATGGTCTAAATGTAATTTTAGATAAGTTGATGCAAAATTCATAAATTAAATAATATCGATCAAGTTGAACTACAATTTAATCTATAAACTTTTGAGTTTGATCAAGTTGAGATGAGAAAGAAAGAAGGTTATCTATGCCTTCTAGAGAAGAAGAAAATATTTATCGAACTCGAGTTGTGACATGACCATCAACCTTAGAAAGATAAAGTGTAACTACGAAGAAAAGTGAGGGAAAGCCCTGACGTCGATTCTTGATTGCCTTACTGTCTATTTCTTATGAAACTTAAAAATGTGCTTAATATAATATCAAAATTTTCAATTTTTGTCCAATGCATTTTTAAATTTTCAATGTTGTGTTTAATAAATACTTAGATTTGTTGATAATTTTTAAAATTTGTGAATTTACTAAACACAAAATTGAAGGTTTATAGTCCCATTAGACAATTCAATTTTATATCTAATTGATTAATTTTTTTTTTCTTTTTTCGTTTAAAGAAAAATAGTATAATTAAGCTAAAATATCTATTAGTTGTTTTCAAAGTTTTCGAACTTGTTAGATACAAAACTAAAAATTTAAGAACCTATTTAGAAATTTATTAATGTTTATGGACTAAGTAGACACAAATCTCAAATTAGAGTTAAAAAAAAAAATTCAGTGATTTAATATATCCATTACTACAAATAGGCCGTTATATATATACTTGAAAAAGTATGACATCAATTTATTTAATAATAAATTCAACGTGGGACTAGGAAATATACATCACTAGAAGAACACAAGCAAAAACCACAACACACATTTTTAGTTGTCAGAGCTAATTTATATATATGATATATAAACCTTGCAAGTTTGTGTGGTCACATGCCCCTCTTGCAAGTCGGATTTGTCTTTGTTTATAATCGTTGGATATAAATTCAAAAATCAACGTCATACCTCTTAATAACTATTAGATACTATTTAATTTGGACTATTTTTACAATTTATCTCTATAGGTTTAATGGTATAAAGTTGTAAGCTACATAATTGTTGCTTTCTCAATTAACTTCTCGACAACTTTATCAATATATGTTAGTATGATCTAAATCAAGATGGGACCACTATTTGTTTGATTCTAACAAGCACATGACCCCTTGTTCGATGAGATTTTCGATCCGAATAAATTTATTACGGTTAATTTAAACATTGTATTTGTAACAATTTCAAGTATTTTATCTTTTAATTTTTTCTTCTCTTGAAAAGTTACAAGAAAATTTGCAGTATTCCAAATTTTCTTTGAGTTTAAGCTTCAAAGTCTTCAGGAGTTTTAGCCTCCTAAGTCTTATATTTAGGTCTCTAGAACTTTTGAGGTTGAACAATTTATAGTTTTGACTTATTTTGCTATATTTGAAAACAACCCTAATTAAAATTAAGCTAGATTTCTATTTTGCCTTTTTTTTTAATCAAAATTAAAACAAAATGTAAAACATTGTGACTAGAAAGAATACATATGTAATTCATATTAGGTTAGAAAAGACTCTTAGTATCTTTAGGTAGAAACAATTTATTTTTTGAACTTTAGTTTGCAACAATTTAATTAATCTATTTTCAATTTTATAACAATTTAATTTCTAAACTTTAATCTATAAGCTTTAATATATATAAAAATTTAATTTCTCTCTAAAAAATAAAAACAATTTCGATAGCAAAACAATTGTAGATATTTAAATAGATGTCTTACAAATGTAAATTAATAAACTAATTAGGAACTAGTACTTATGAACTACAGAGACTAAAATTTTACCTAATAAATCTTGACACTTGATTTTCATGAGATTTTTTCACGTTAAAGATTAGAATATTGCAAAATTTAAAAGTATAGAGACTAAAGTGCTACATGTTAAAATTTATAGACTATATTATTAAAATTTTGAAAGTAGCCAAAAGGAGAATAACTCAATTGGCATTCGAGTGTATTAGTAACCACGAGGTCTATGCTTCAAATTCTCCAACTCCAGTAGTACTTAAAAAAAAAAAAGCAAAAAGAAAGAGCAAAACTAAACCATTATAGATTAAAGTTTATACATAAACTGTTATATGGTAAACTTCGTTGCACTCACATGGGAAAACAAATGATCTCCAATCTAATTCTTTGTTCCTATCCCCTTGTTAGTAGCTAAAGTGTAGGTTATCTAATTTTATATCGAACTTTAACTATGTGCATAACAATACTCGAACATGTTTAAAAAGTGTAGTCGATCCCTTAAAGTTAGGAGACAAAATATTACCTTTTAATCTATAAATCAAAACAATATAAATTCAGATAAAATACTATTTATCATTTTAAATATCGATAGTTCGATTTCGAATTCAACCAAGGGACAATTGAACTATAATAACACACTAATTAATTAAGTATGTAGTTAAATAGATAAAAAAATTACTTATTGTCTCTAAGATTGAATGGTTCGATCACTAATTGAGCTAAACGATAGTTGAGCTATACAAGCACACGCTAATTTGAGCATAATTTATTGATAAAATATTAATTTAATTAATATTTAAAAGGTTATAATTCGATTCGCCACCAAAACTAAAACACACGAAAGTCCAAACTCCATGAATGGCCCAATTACTCTTCCGAAGCTCATTTGCCCAGTTACCTATAAAAAGGCCCAAACCATATCACCATTCTTTTTTTCCCATTGCTTTTCTCTTCCTTCTTCATTGTTTTCCTGTTCATTTCTAGTAGAAGTCGAAGCTTTTGCTCAACGATTGTGAAGTTCCAGAATTGTTGTTGCTGATCAGCGATTCGGTAGAGTAAGAAGCAGAATCCTTAATTCACTCCGAAAGTCGCCGAATTCAGCCTTTTAGGCTCCGGCGACAACCTTCATCATGGTTGCTTCAACGGTTCTTATGGTGTGTATAAGCCTGCTACTCTTTTGAACTTCATTCAATTAATCTTGTCCACCCTTTTCCCGTCTCGGTTGTTTTTAATTGATTCTCATCACTGTTTCAGGTGGCAGAGAAGCCTAGCATTGCGCTCTCAATTGCTTCTGCACTTTCCCATGGCCAAGTAAGTTGTAAAAACACTTTCTTAACCTCGTAGGATTTTAAGATTATAGGTAGGTGATCACTGCGGGATTTTGGACCTATTTCTAAGTCTCTTTTGCTTTTTCACTTGCCTGAATGACTTAGACAGTAGATTATACATGTTTTAGAAGACGAACAATGGTTCTCAGTTGGAAGAATTGATTAGCATTCATAGGATAGCTTGCAAAAGTCACTCTTAAATGCATATTTCGATGTATATTAGCATGCTTGTATCATTTTGCTTATTTTAGGATATGCAATTTGAAGATTACTCGGTATATGACTTTCGCAAGTAAATAGAAAGTCTAACATGGTGCTCTCACTGTCTGCACGTGTATACATTCTTTTAATGAGTTTATTTAACACACAATCTCTTTGGTTTATACCATGTTTGTTATTTCCTTTTTTTTAATTTATCCTTAGAATTTTCTACTGGTATAAGAGAGTTTTTGTAGTTGAGGATTAATTTCGGTGTTTGTAAAGAAGGCCTAAGCACGAAAAAGAGTTTATAAAAAGGCCTCAAGTTGAGAGACTTCAAGCATTTCACACATTGAGAGACAAGGGGAAATTCAAATGAGATTGCTTTGTAGAGATTTTTGAACATTTTGTGTGAATCACCACCATAGCCCTTTAATGAGAACCATGCTTAGTCACAATAACCTTATGCTAGAGAGCAACTTCCAGGAACAGACCACAATCATTTATCCAACAAAGCCTCGTTGGAACATCTCAAGTTACCAACACCCAAGCCTCCAAGGTCTATTGGTCTAAACATGACTTCAAACTAACAATGTGGAGAATCTCCAACTTCATGAACCACAGGGCACTCGTAGTTTGTTTTAACTCGGAAAAGTTTAGGTTTTTATGTTGAGGGTAGCTTCCTTTTTTATTTTTATTTATTTATTAATTATTATTATTCTAAAATATCTGCTCTGTAGAGAAATTGTGTATTTTTTGGTTCTTTGGGCTGTTTTTCACGTCTCCAAGTAGGAGTTCATACTTCATTATATTGATGAAAACTATTGCTTCCTTGTCAAGTGAAAAAAGAACAATTTAGGAAGTTATACTGACATATAAGCTCAACATATTAATGTTGCAGATGTCTACAAGAAAGGGTAGCACAGATGTACATGAATTTGATGGGAGATTTCTTGGGCATCATGCTCATTATAAAGTGACATCAGTTATTGGACATGTTTTCAGGTGCCCTTTCATTTAATTACATCAAGAGTGTGTGAATGTGATTTTGTTGCTTTAAAAATTATATATATGCAAAGAACGTGAAGACCAAAGAAATTTTTATTGATTTTGCAACAACCAAAAAAGGGGTCTATACTAGATTCACATGCACTTGATGGAATTTAATGACTAAGATCTGATAGTTGCAATTGCAAGTTCTGCTAGCTTGAAATTCCGTCCAGTAAAATGGAAGAATTATAAATTTCCAAAATAATACATAGGAATATCGCAAATAGACCCATCGCGACACCCATTAAAGGTGTAGTTCCCCACCCAGGAGCCACTTTACCATATTCCGAATTCAATGGTTTCAATAAATGCCCTACAATAGTTCGTCTTGGCCCAGATCTAGAACTATCGTCAACGGTTTGTGTAGCCATAAATAATCCTATATTTTTTTTTAATTCAGTGAGATCTGTTGACTTTGTGTTGTTTGGACAACGAGTTACATTTACGTACCATCAGTGCTAATATTGGCATGTTTGGGACGATTTGGCTTCACCATGTATGTTACAAACTGGGCATGGTGTTTTTCGTTGATAACAATGCGATTTTACGAAAAACAGTTGATAACATAAGATTTTTTTATTTACATAATTTACGATAACAAGCAAGAAATAAAGGCTGAAAAAGAGCACTTGTTATATACATGGCGCCCTTGAGCCCAAGGCTGAGCATGATTTATCAGGCATGTATTTCCCTGAATTTGTATATTCCCCTTCATGTCTCTCTTTATCTATCTGTCTATATAATTATATATAACACGTTCCCTATTAATTCCTTATTTACCTAATTATGATAAAGGCTTGAGTATTATTATTTCTCAAATTATCCAATTGCGGAAGGAAAATTATCTAAGTGTTGTTCCAAGGTTGCTAATTAATATGGCTATAGTAAAAATTGGCAAACACTGTCTTTTTGTGCCTATTAGTTTTCAAGAATGCGTGGTTGTTTGTGGTTGCTTCATGATGTTGAACTAGTACTTTAATCTCTCGCCATTTTTATAGTGCATTTCTCTGTTGTCTTTTCGTGGGTTTAGTATAGATTTTCCTACTGGATTTCAAGATTGGAAGACCACTGATCCTTTGGATCTTTTTCAAGCTTCAGTAATTAAGACAGAGTCAAACCCAAAGGTACCAGTGGTTCCATTTTTTTATTTGTTTGTATGAATACTTCCTCACATTGTAGGAAATTGGGGATGGTTGAAAAATTAACTAGGAGAAACAGTTTTTTCTCTCTCTCTCTTTTTTTTTTTTTTTTTTTTTTTTTTTTTTTTTTTTTTTTTTTTTAATTTTAAAAATTTAATTATTATTATTATTGTTCAATTACTTACTAAAAAAGATAAACTAAAATGAGTAAAAGGGTGCTTTGTTTCACACCAAGAATAAATAGTAGAAAAAACAAGTTCCATAAAACAAGGAAAAAAGGAAAAGAAATCAATAAAGAGTCGTCTATTCCGTTCACCCCATAAACTCCAAAAGAAAGCACGTACAAGGGCTAACCAAATCGTCTTTTTAGTATCACCAAAAGAATGACCCACCCGCAATGGTGCCAAAGTGTAAGAGATGCTATTAGGACAAGTATAGGACCACCAAAAAGCAGACCAAACAATATCTTAAAAACTAGCAGCAAAGGAACCATGCAAAAACAAATGAACCATCATTTTAGCATTCCTGCAACATTACGCCAAGAGGGAGAAAGAGACATATAAGGCAAACGGCGTTGCAAACGATCAACAATATTAATGGCAACCCAGCTAAGCTCCCAAAGAAAGATTTTAAAATTTTTGGGATATCTATCTTTCCCAATCATACGATAAATATATTTTTCATAACGATCAGCAATATTAATGTCACCCAGTCTTGTTAGTTCTAAATCTTGTACATTGAGATTATATCTCACTTCATTAAATCAATGAAAGAGATTGTTTCCTTTTAAAAAAAAAATTAATGTCACCCATCAGTATTAACTAGGAGAAACAGTTTGCCTTAGTGAATTAACTAAATGGAATTTTTTTTAACTAAAGCAAACTATTTCTACTGATTTGTCTGATGTAGTTCTTATTCTTGGTTACCTTTTTATCTTAACGGTCCATAAAATTCATGTGCTTCTCATTTATATGTGCCACTCATTTATCGATCTCACTTTTTATATCCTTTGTTTAGTTTTCATATAAAAAAAGTATCCACATATTGTCCCTGTTTAGTGTATATAGTCATTTCTACACCCACACCCTTCTATCCATCTTTTCTTGTTCCAGATTGACCGTCTTCTGTTCTCTTTCTTATTTCCCTTGTCTCAGAATTTGTTGGGAAAAACCCAACCCTTTGTTTTATACCCGTAAAATTGTTTTCAGGTAGACTCTTCACAAATTCTGTTTTTTGGATGCTAATCTTTTATAGTAGGGTAGTGGCACATTGAGTAACATCACAACGTTACTTAATGGAAATCCTAAGATGATCCCCTCCAAAAACAGAATTTATGAAGAGAGAAAAAAAAAAAAAAAAAAACAGCCGATTACAGCTGTTTTTGTTTTCAAGAGTTGTTTATAAGATTTTTGTAATTATCATTTCATTTGTGTCAAATTTTTATTTGTTGAAACAATATAGAGTAAGAGTAATTTTAAACTACTGTACATTTGGGGGAAAAAAAAAACTAGGTAGTTAAGAAAGAAAATGATACAAGGGTGTGATGATAATGTGTGTGTGTGTGTTTTGTGAGTCGCATGTGTCATAGATTCATAGTCACCTTGGGAAAAATTTCCAATCCAAATGGCTGCTCTTATCTAGGGTGCTAGTTGCTGGTGTTTGGGGTATAACTTAAATGTCACAAGGACGTTGAATAATTTACTTGAAGTTCGGCAAATATCCGGGACTTTTATCTTCTCTAAGTTCCTTTATCAAATAGCCAATTCACTTTATCAGACTTGCTGATTGATATATTTTGTAAAAGGTCAATTTTTTTTCCTCTTTTTTCTTTTTTATCTGCTTTGTTGGACAAGGGAGCACTAACACTCTCGGTACTATTGGGAGATTTATTCTCCATCTTTTCTTGGTGGGGTCTATCTTGTATAAATAGACACTAAAGGACCAAAATTGTACTTTGAGACACTGTATCGTGCACTGCTTTGTTTATCTATAGATGATGGATATCCAGGATACAATGTCTTTGTTTTCAAACTTTTCTTGTTAAGAAAATATTAACTATCTTTCTTGGTTTTAGGCGCACATACGTCAACATTTAAGTAGAGAAGCGCGTGGTTGTGATTGTTTGGTTTTATGGTTGGATTGTGATCGTGAAGGAGAAAATATATGTTTTGAAGGTACTTCCCCCACTGAAATCATGAATCCATTTTTTTTTTTTTGTCTTATTGGTAAAGATGATCTTCACTATAATTCCTAAAGTTTTTCCTCCTTTGAAATCATATTTTATCCATTTATCTTTATTTTGGTTTGCCTTCATCTCCTCGGGTTATAAATTTTTTATGTCTAGAAAGACTTGGATTCTAGTTCTGTTTTCCCTTCCTCAGGAAGAGAGCTAATATCAAATCAGAATCTATTCAAGGTGAGAATTAGATGAAGGGTTATCTTATGGTCCAAGACCAGGATATGGGGAAAAAAAATAATAAAATCATCCTTGCAAATTTTTTATTGCTCTTCTTGAATTTAAAAGGTGTCCCCTAATTTGGTGTGCACTGTTTGGCAATGAGTACAATTCACGATTCTCGAAGCTCCCTCTTGCGATCTATGTTGCTGAGAGTTTCTCAATTTTCCACTGATGATAGCCTACGCTTGCCCAAACATCCTATGATACCAAATTGGTGTAGCCTAAATGACAATATACGTCTAAGAATAGGGCTTTAGACTCTTTATTATGAATCAATTGTGCCAAATACAAGAGTGAAGACTCTTATTTGTTGGAAAATAACCCATTGAAGATAGTATAAAGCGAATTAACTTAATTCTCTCTAATTCTCCCATATCACGAGGACTAGTTCAGTTACAAGCCTAATCTTTTTTGTTGCAAAATCTGAACCAGCCCATATTTGAAGGAATTAACCTACTCTCGATTCTACTCAATTTAAACATCTTCAAGATTTGCATTATGGGATTATGGAATTTTTAGTTTCAAAGGGAGATATCCAAGTTGAAGTATTGTTATCACGCTATTCATCAACAAATTCCACTCTAAATTTTGCATTTAACAAATTTTCTAAAAAGAAAAGAAATTTTTTCATGGGTTTGACTTTGAATATTGTTTTGATGCTCCAGTAATAGCGAAGATGATAAAGAAGCTAATATGTTTAGTGAAAATTTTTTCCAACCTCGAAAGAAGTGGCCTTATTTTACTTTTATTTTCGTTTTAAAACTCGAGGACGAGTTTTTCTAGGAGGAATGGTCTATGATCTAGTAGGAGTAAGGGTAAATTGGATTAAATTCATATTAATCTTAGTTTGTTAAATCACTTATTGACTCAAAAGCTTAAGCTGATGGGTTGCAGTAAATTTAATTGTATCAACACTCTTACACATTCTCCCTCGTTTGTGAGCTTAAAAATTTATCCCAAGAGGTGGGAATCAATATTAAATAGGGAGGGAATGATATTACAGGGGTTTGAATATAAGATCTCATACTTTGATACCATGTTAAACCACCGATTGACCCAAAAGCTTAAGTTCATGGGTTGTGGTAAATTTAATTATAGCAACACACTTTAACAATATGGACCAAAAGAATACTTGAATAATTGAAGTTTTCGCAAAAGACGCCTATTCGGAGTTATTGCGACAATAAAGCTGCAATTTCTATTGCTCACAATCCAATTCTACAAGATAAAATTTAACATATTGAAGTTGTCAAACATTTTATTAAAGAGAAGATTGATAACATTTTATTAAAGAGAAGATTGATATAGCAATATGTATTCCTTATCTTCTAACAATAGAGCAATTTCCTGAGGTACTAACAAAGGCACGTTCAAAGAAGCAATTTGACATAATGATCAAGTTGAGCATGGAAGATATCTTTAAACCAGCTAGAGGGGTGATTGTTAGAATTTCTATTATTTAGCAGCATTTATGTGCATACATTAACTGTCAATATTTTCCTTTTGATTTGTTATTCTCTTTCCTTTTTTGTAATAGGTCTCTTTTGTATATAAGAAGACCTAAGTTGCACATATGATATATCCATATAGATCAATGTGCTTTATATCCTCTTTAAGTTTAAGATGGTTAAATCCTTGAATAATTATTTGTAGTTTTGTATTTAGATTTTATTCCTAGGTTTTTCCTAGTTTGTTTCGAATTCTCATTAAATAAAGAATGAAGATCATCACATACATCAAAGTAAACCTTAATTAGTAAATTTGTGGTATATGCCGCAGGGCACTCGTAGTTTGTTTTAACTCGGAAAAGTTCGGGTTTTCATGTTGAGGGTGGCTTCCTTTTTTTATTTTTATTTATTTATTTATTATTTATTATTTTAAAATTTCTGGTCTGTACAGAAATTGAGTATTTTTTGGTTCTTTGGGCTGTTTTCTACGTCTCCAAGTAGGAGTTTTATACTTCTTCATTATATTGATGAAAACTATTGCTTCCTTGTCAAGGAAAAGAACAATTTAGGAAGTCATACTGACATATAAGCTCAACATATTAATGTTACAGATGTCTACAAGAAATAACTTCGAAGTCTTGAGAGTTCAGTATTCTTCTAGGTCTCCTTATGACTTTTTTTTGGAAGATTTTCCGTCCCTTCCAACAACCGTGTCTCCATACGAATCCACCTATCTTGTTGACTTTGTGGTTGGGTTTCCTTGACCTCCCCTTGGTGTTTGGCATTTGAACTTTTGAACAACACACCTCGTGCTTTTGGCCATGTCAATAGTGCTTGGACTTGTGCTTCTCAACAAATCCTTTTGCTTTAAATTCCATCTGTTTGTAGTCACCCACACAAAAGAATAGCATAATGAATAACAACAGGAACGATATCATACTGTGCTTATCATGAAGTGCAATCTTGTAGTCATTTGATAACAAGAAAATAGGTGGGATTTTTTTTATTTAGTTTCATTTGATTCATTGTTATATGATATATTAATTCTGTTAAATGATGTCTGTTTTTTGCCTCCTGGTTATCTCATGGTCTCAAGATCGTTTTCGTGTTTGGAGCTTTTGTTCCTTATGTTCTTGGCCTTTGGTTTCTTGTTGTTGCCTCGAAGTTCTATTGTAGCTGTTCTTTAGTTTTGTTTGTAGTTGTTCTTTAGTTTTAGTTTCTTTTGGGACCATTGGTTTCTTTTGTTTTGCTTATTTGGCTTCCTTTCTTGCTTTCTTCCTTTTTTTTGTTTTTTATTTTTTTTCCTTCTCACAATTTCATCCCTGAAAAGTTGTTTCTTGTTAAAAAAAACATTATATGTTTCTTATCAGGAAAAATATTAACATTGGTTCTGCTTGCAGTTATTGAGTGCACTGGATTTGGTGGCAATGAAATTAGGAAAAAAGTGTATCGTGCAAGGTTTTCTTCTGTTACTGAAAAAGATATTCTGAAGGCTTTGGATAACCTTGTTCAACCTAATAGAAATGAGGCACTGGCTGTTGATGCTCGACAAGAGATAGATTTGAAAGTTGGAGTAGCCTTTACACGATTTCAGACTACCTTTTTTCAGGGAAAATATGGAAACCTTGATTCCAGACTCATCTCGTCGGTTCTCTTCTAGTTCTTGCTCACCTTCTTAAGACATATATTACATGTATATGCATCAATACATACAATGTGTATGCATGATTTTATGATATTGTTTTTATATAAAGCTTTTGGTGCATTGAGGGAAACATATTTTCTGCTATGAAATTCTCACCTCTTCCAGATATTGCTCTAATGTTTCTTTGGAATTTAGCAATAAGTTTTGTCCTACACAATAACATATTTAGCATCAGAAGCTAGAAAGAGAATGGTGATTCTCTAATTTGCTTTAAATGTAAATTTTCTTATTTGTCTTATCAATCAAGATGCCGGAATTTTGAATCAAACAAATCCTTCAGAACCATTTTAGGATGGTAGATTATCATGTTATCTTTATAGCTATCTCATAATGAAAATTGATCTTTACAACTCTTATGATCTTTTTTCCTTTGTGTCAATTGAGAAGAGTTATTTTTGACACTTCTTTGGCTTGAGGTTTTGCTTTCCTATCCTCCTTTTTTAATTTCATATCTTCTAAAAATATCTTCTTTCCCATCCAAACAATGAAAAGAATGCACGGTTTACAGATTTAATTAATAAGCTATTTTTTTCTTTTTTCTTTTGTAAATAATACACACACTCACATGCGAAAGCAAATAATGGTGGTGAATATTGGTGACTGTTATTGAGGTGTATATGTTTTCTCATTTTGAATATGTTTCTGTTACAATATGGTCTGTATTTCCTATTTTAATTTATTTAAAGTACCTTTCTTCTTGAGGTGTGCTGGACCAAAAAAAAAAAAAAAAAAAAAAAAAAAAGAGGAAGAAGAAGAAGAAGAAGAAATTTGAGATGCATTTTCTTATTATTCTGATTAATATTACAGTTTTTATTACAGTTTTGGATGTCAAGTTATAATGGTTGGCTTCACTTTCTTGTTCAAATTATCTACTGACTGTCTCAGTAGTTTCCTGTCATTCTTCCTTGATTTTCTTTACTTTAATATGCCAAAGTACTCAAGGCGTTACTTTGATTGGGAAATGTTGTCATCTTGACTAAGTATCTCTACCTTTTATCGCTATATTATGCTGTGAAGGATAAAAGTAATGTGATTGTACTTGTGATTCTTGACGTTTAAGGCTTAGTTGAAGTAAAATATCATTGGTATTTGAGTTGTACAATCTGGACTGGCTAATCACTATGTTATTCACTTGTTTCAGCTATGGGCCATGCCAGACTCCCACGCTTGGGTTTTGTGTACAGCGTCATTTGCAAATAACTACCTTTAAGCCAGAAAAATTTTGGTCTGTGTGCCCTTATATTATGCAGAACGGCTATGAACTTAATCTGGACTGGGAACGGGGCAAGTTATTCGACTGTGATGTGAGATATTGTTTTAGCCTTGATAAACACTCTTAATCTATTATTTGCAATGCCTACTGTCTTATACCATTTCCCATGTTTCAGGTTACTGCAATGTTTCAAAAGCGAGTAATGGAAGATGGAATTGCAGAAGTAACAGAAATATCAGAGAAGCAAGAAAGCAAAGTTCGACCTTCTGGACTAAATACAGTTAACCTTCTGAAGGTAGAAAATTGACTACGGGCATTGTACACTTGCAAAAGTTAATAATAGAATAAAGTTCGGAAGGACTAGGTCTTGGGGTGCAGCTTGGTTTCCTAGATGAGCTACCCTTGTGACCAGAACACCTCCTCCCACCCTTTAAAGCTTTCGTCTTTTTCTTTTTTTTTGGAAACAGAAATTTCATTGATGTGATGAAATTACAATAGAGGTCTAGATTAGTTAAACTATAGTTACAAAAAGAGGAGATCAATTTACACCAACTAAGAAATAGGAAAGTAATAGATGTGAGTGATGCATTATATTTATAGTCTTGTTCCTTTTCAGTAAGGCGCATCAGTTGTGCTCAAGCATCCAGAGGACCTGTTTTCCTTTGAAGTTTTGAAAGAAGTTGGTCAAGTAATGCGTATGAGGGTTTGAGTCATATTCTTTGGAGCTATTGGCTAGTGGCTAGCTTATTCGATGGGGAATTGTTTGTTTCTTTTTTTTTTTTTTTTT
>QLSR01000057.1:2428793-2438830 GCA_031780015.1 Citrullus colocynthis
TTTTTTGAGGTTTAGGGTTTCGAAAATTGACTACGGGCATCTTCCCTTTAGGGGGAGGAATGGGTGTGTTCTTTGGATGGTGGTGGTTTGGTTTCTTGATTAGAGGAATGACAATTTTTTTTTAAGGGTGTGGAGAGACCTTGGGAAGAGATTTGGTTCCTTGCGCCTCCTCCTCCTCCTCCTCACTAAATAAAAAGTGTATAACCTTGGTCCCCTCATCGTATGATGGCTTGAGAAAGTCGTTTCCCCTGTGGTTTTTCATTCTATGTAAGGTCCGTACAAATAATCAATTACTTACTGATGGTTAATGTTTTCTAAGTATTGGCTGTACTAATTGTTTTTGATTCTGTAGAGACCATGAAAATATGAGTATTGATCGTGTCCTGATTTGAAGAAATATGGGTGCTTGTTATGAAAACTTTCAGGCCATTATGCCCATAACCCTAAGATCAAAGTCCCTAACCACGCGTACTATTGATTAAGCTAACGATTGCATCCATTCCCCCTAAATGCTGGAATTTGCTACAAATTTGTTTGTAGAACATTGTCAGGTTCAACCTCCTTGAATTAAAAGACTTCTTTTAGAATTGTTCTGTACCTGTTTTGTTGTTGTTGGACTAACAAAAATTTGAGAGTTGAATTTGCATTAGAGGTATTCTTCTCTGTTGTTTTGATCATTGTGTGTTCTTTATAAGAATGCTTCCAAGGATCTGGATCATGTTTTATAGGATACCTATTTGCATATTCAATTTGGGGTAGCTCTTTTTTAGACTTCCCACGTGTGTTTGCATTTCAATAAGGAGTTAGTTACTTGATGATAGAGGAGGTCCTCACCCACCATTTTGGAACAAAGCAGTGGTCCTTCAGTGAGCAAGCCCTTCTGTTGTTTTGCGGAATATTGCACTCTAGAGGAAGTCAGAATTCGTAGAGATGCTAAGAATCTTTGGGGGAGATGTGGTCTATGTTTCTGAGGAGTTTATATATATTTTTAACTTATTTTCATCTTTTATTTTTAACAATTGGCGCCCTTCTTAAGAAGGCCTAGTTATGGTTTTTTTTTTTTTTTTTTCCTTTTATTTATCTTGATAAAACCTTTATTTTTCATTACAAAAACAAATAACTTGAAGAGAAGAGAAATTGCTGTATTGTGAAAATATGATTGTAAATTTTTAACGAGTCTTCAGTAGAAAATGTTGTGTTATGGTTTAAATATTGATTTAAGTCATCGTCATGTTTTATTCAGGTTGCTTCAAGCGCACTAGGATTTGGACCTCAAATGGCAATGCAACTAGCTGAACGATTGTATACGCAAGGGTTCATCAGGTTTTCTTTTCATTCTTTTCTTTTTCCTGAAAATTTTTCCAGTTGGAAACCTTTATTCTTGTTTTTTCCCCCCATTTAATTTGCTGAAAGTAATTTCACTTTCTAGTTCGTATGTCTTTTCCTTTTGGGGGTTCTTTTTCCCTTCTGTATATTACATTCTTTCAATCTAGTTTCATTTCCCTTTAGGAAAAGAATTATATTTCATTCTCCTAATGTCATACGATTTTTTTGGAAAAAGAAATGGAGAAAAGTTATCTTCTTTTATCATTCTCTCTAGATTCTTCAACACAAGTTGATGCTACGGAGACTGATAGTGTTATGTCTCTCGAAGGGACGTCACCTTTGGACTTCTTCAACGATAGACTTAGTGAACATAAAATCCAGTGGAGCACATAAATGAAAAGCAACTTTATGCTCTTGTAGTATGTTAAGAGAATTTGACTATTGAAAAGTATTTTTTTTTCTCATTCCTTTCAGAGAGAAAGAGTTTGGTAAATAGAAGAAATACTCATATCAAATAAGGAAATTAAAAATATTTGGACAGTGGGACCTTTGGAAGAAACACAGATCCAAAGAGAAACCAATAGGAAAAGATGCACAAAATGAAGCCTGAAAACCAGCAAACAAAAAAATGAGTGAAATCCAACAGATGACGATACGGACAAGGACTGCTCGCGAATGACCGAAGAGACCCAAAAGAATCCGCAACCAACGAGTGAAATCGCGCAAAATCGGCGTCTAAGATGTGATGTCTAGCCAGGGTGCGATCAATTGACAGTTGAGATGCAACGTCTGGCAGAGATTCGAGTGACGGTGGCGAACGATTGGAGATGAAGGACCAGCACCGGTAAAAGCTAGGGTTTTTGAGGGTTTCAGAAAATTAGGGTTTTTGGAGTTTCAAAACATTAGATGCTCTGTTAACATGCGGAAAAATATATATATTTTTTTATTCTTTAGAAAGAAATAGTCTCTTAAATAAAAGAAAAACCCATAAAAAATAAGGAAAATAACAATACAATAAATACAACAGTAACAGCAAAAAAAAAAAAAAAAAAAAAAAAATAAAANTATATTTTTTTATTCTTTAGAAAGAAATAGTCTCTTAAATAAAAGAAAAACCCATAAAAAATAAGGAAAATAACAATACAATAAATACAACAGTAACAGCAAAAAAAAAAAAAAAAAATGCAAAAGGAAATACTCAACAACATTCTCTTGTTAGTAAGAAGTTGATCTTTTTCACAAGTTAGACATGATGTTTCTTTGGAAAATATAGTGTGTATATATACACACTTGTTTGTTGGAAGCACATTATTGATCAATTTTTTTACATTCAATAGCACGGGTTGATGCATTCGTTTCTTACCAGTTCTTATTAGTTATTACAAAGGAAGAAAACATTACTTTTAAGAGCCTAATGAAGCTAATATGGAATGCCTTAGTCAAAAGATTACTTTTGCTAGTGAATAAACACATCGATGCAAGTGACTTTCCAACCAATCCTTGGTGTTAACACCTTGGTGCGGATCTCGGCCTGAGAGTCCTTGGTTGAGTCACATGTTTGTAATTTTTGCAGGAAGGTGTGACTTTGCTAGGGTGGTTTGGCAAGGTTTCTTCAAGGTGTTTGTCTTTAGTTTGGCCAGCTCTCAAGGTTGTAGAGAGTCGATCGAGGAACTTCTCCTCTATTTGCCTTTTTGTGAGAAAATACTGCTTTCGTGTTAGGTTGGACTTTGTGGAGTAGAGAGAGTTCTTCGAATGTTGTTTGATACCTTATTGGATATTCTGTTTCTGTTTGGGCCTCAGTTTCCATGCCTTCTTGTTGTTATTCCCTATCTCATTTTACTTGATTGAAGCCCTTGCTTGGAGCTGGCTTCCATTTTTGTAGGTCTGCCTTCTTGTATGCCCGTATATTATTTCATTAGGTTCTCAACTTTTAAGACTTTTATAATTATTTGCTCGGATGTGTTATGTCTTTTGTCTTTTCTTAAGGAGTATAGATTTAGGTTTGGGAGAAAGAATTGGAAAGTGTGGAGTCCCAACTCTTTGAAGGGATTCTCATGTAAATCTTTCTTTCTTAGTTTGTTAGACCCTTCTGCTGTGGGTGAGTCAGTGTCTCAGCTCTTTGGGGGATTAGGATCTCTAGGAAAGTTTACTTTTTTACTTGGTAAATTTTACATGGCCGTGCTAATATGATGGGTCAGCTTGCATGTAGGTTACCCTAGTTAGTTAGACTGTTTCGTTGTATTCTCTGCCAGAAGGCAGAGGATAGCTTGGACCATATTCTTTGGAGATGAGAGATTGTGAGTGCCATTTGGGATTTACTTTTTCCAAACATTTCGGTTCGTGCTAGCTCGACAAAAGAATACCATAGATATGATCAGGGAGAACCTACTCCATCCAACCCTTCGTGTGAAGATTCACTTTTATGTCTTGCTGGGGTGTGCACCATTTGAGCCCCTTTCTATAGTAGGGTTTCCTTCCTTTTGTATGCCCTTATGTTCTTTCATTTATTTTCAATGGAAGTTTTTTTGTCTTTTTTTTTTTTTGGGTTAAAAAAGAAATTATTATTATTATTGTTTGCTTGGCCTTCTCTTTGATGGGAGCCCCTTTTTGTTTCTTTGGTTTAGTTCCTTTTTCTTAGGTTACCATTCTTTATTGGTCCCTCTCTGTGGCCCTTCTTTTTATTTTTATTTTTTACTTCTTTATATTCTTTTTGTTTTCCTCGATGAAAGCGGTTATTTTAATTTTTTTTAAAAAAAGGAAAACGAAGGGGACAAAAAGAAACACTTGTTCTTATTGTCCTATGGTTGGTAGGTGGCAAGAACAGGAGAAATTAGTAGACAAATGCACCCTTATATGTTTCAAGGTTTGGGAAGTAATCTCAATGTAATCAGGAGAAGAAAAAAATATCCAGACAATATGCTTCTGCTTGTTGAATCTTTGTCAATTCTTTTCTTATCTTGTTTGAATAGTCTGATGCATTTTGTCTCATAACTAAGAGTTATCCTGAGGTTGAGAATTCGAGCCTCCCTCAAGTCTCACCCCATACTACTTCAATATTCTGAAGCATTTTTATCTTTTCCTACAATTCATTCAACATTTTACTTCCTTTATATCCTATGCTTTTATATGTAATCTGAAAACCTCTCCCCATGTTTATTTTTGTCTCTTTTTTTCCTTTTTCCTTTTGCCTTCGTATTGTAGCTATCCACGTACAGAAAGTACGGCTTATCCTTCTTCGTTTGACTTCAAAGGCACTCTACATTCCCTAGTGAAAAATCCAGAATGGGGTGATTATGTATGGATGCTTCTATCTGATGGATACAGTAAACCACGATCAGGAACTGACGTAGGTGATCATCCTCCTATTACTCCATTGGGTTTGGCAACAGAAGATATGCTAGGGAGAGATGCTTGGAGATTGTACCAATACGTGTGTCAACACTTCATTGGGTCTCTGTCTTCTGACTGCAAGTATATTAGGTAAGGAACTTTGTTTTATTTCTCTCTTTATTTAGACTTATTGGATCTCTGTCACGATGCACAACCATGATGGAAGACTTTGTTGGGAGTAATTTATGGTTTGTGCTAAATATCAGGGTAAAGTTGGAAACAATAGGAATTGTATTGATAATCCCTCTTTTCTTACATTACAACAGTATATAGGTCTCTTGACTAGAAGAAAGACCTAAAACACGAAAGGAAATCTCCTACCATAATAATCACATTATAATTCTGGTGTTTGATAATATTTTTTTGGCCAACTTGATAAGATTTGCATTTTCTGTTTCTAATTTTTCTTAAAACTGTGCATTACTCTTCTTTTTGTTGTTTCCTAATACACTTTTAGCAATGTTTTTGGAAGCCTAATTAAATGTAAAATCTTCCAATATTTTATCGCAGATTACCTTTAAGAGGAAATCCAGAAAACGATGGGTTTTTTAATCCGATTATTGAAAAGATACTGAAAAAGCACATTTTCAGTAATGCTCTGTCCCTTTCTTGAAAGATTATTTGACTGCGTTTACTGAAGATTGTTATCCACCATTCTTACTGAAAATACCATGTCTACTAAAATATGCTTCGTACTTTCGTTCCTATTTTTGAACCAGATTCCTAACTTCAATCAAGAAATAGACAACATTGATTAATAAAAAGAACATTCTGTCTCTCAAATGTGCTTGATATTTTAGACTTGAATTTACATGCGTTAATTTCAAAAGTGTCTGCAGGAAACTGAATCAGATTTTTTGTGCTTGTGGGAAAATTATTACGAAATTGAAGTCAAAGCTCAAAAGAGAGTTATTGTGGTTGGAATGTAAAGAGGCAGACGACTAGGACTTAAAATTCTTGTCACGATTAGTAAAAATAGAAATATTAAGGACTTGTAATATAACTCTGATCCCCTATAAACTAAATCTCCTTGAAAATAAAAAACGAAGCTAAATTAGATTGCTGAAAATTCTGCAACTTGTTTCCTTTTTCTGTGTCTATGTTTTGTAATCATTTTATTCACATTTGAAACTGCCTTTGAAGGACGAAGATACAGTTTTCAATAGCTGGAGAAATATTCAATTGTACTGGGTCACATGTTATGGTAAAAGGATTCACCTCCATTATGCCATGGTTGGCAGTAAATGAAAAAAAACTACCTCAGTTTCTGAAGGGAGAGAAAATAGAAGTTGCAAGAGTGGAACTTTATCAGGTAGCTCTAGTATCTTCTGGAAGCGTTACTAAATTTCTAACAATTTCCGTGCATTTCATGTTATTCCTGTATAAGATCTGGAACTTTTGCTTCTCTATGTTATTTTTTTTTTAAATGAAAACAAGACTTTTTCATTGAATTAATGAAATGAGTCTAAAGCTCAAAGTACAATGAAACAGACAAAGAAAAGAGAAAATACAACATAGAAAAATGAAGCAAACAAGAACAAAATGAAAAATAAAGGAGACCAATCCTTAATACAACCCCAATAAATGAAAAAAAACCAAACTACCAAACTTCTAGCAATGTAAAAGACTTTGAGACTTGATTGCCTTAATAGTTTGAAAGCAGAGAAGACTTGGGAAGAAACTCAATTATCGGGTGGCATGGGGATTGGTAACTTTAAATGTCGTAATTCTGCTCTTCTTGCAAAATGGGTGTGGCGTTTCATTACTGAATTGGATGCCTTATGGAGACAACTTATTGTGGCAAAGTACTATTCCATGATTGTATTTGGCCCTCTCCGATATCTCATGGGTCATCTAAAGCACCTTGGAGATCCATTTGCCATTATATGGATTTGGTTGTGGATGGGGTCTCCCGTCGCCTCGGAGATGGTGTTTCACATCTTTTTGGCATGATTCTTGGCTCAGTTGTGGTATTCTAGCTACTACGTATCCGCGACTCTTTCGACTCACTCAACATCTAGAGCTACGGTAGCCAATGTATGGGTTCCTTCCACGTCTGCTTGGAATCTTAATCTGCGACGTAACCTCACTGACTTGGAAATTACTGAATGGGCCTCTCTTTGTGGCTTCCTGGCAACCATCGGATTGCATACGATACCTGATTCATGGTTATAGCCTCTTGACTCTTCTTTGATCTTTACAGTTAAATCCTTGATGGCTGATCTGGTGGATGATTTAGATACTGGTCTGTCAGATCTTTATAGGGTTATATGGAAAGATGAGTATCCGAAAACAATTAAAATCTTTCTTTGGGAGCTTAGCTGGGGTGCCATTAACACTGCTGATCGTCTGCAACGCCGATTGCCGTACATGTTGCTTCCTCCATCTTGGTGCCATATGTGTCACTCGAATGTGGAATCGCCGGCTCACTTGCTCATGCACTGTTCCTATGTCACTAAATTTTTGGACATTGTCTTGCTTGCTTTCGGTTGGTCTTATACTTGCCCAAATAACATTTCGGATATATTAGCATCTTTGTTGGTAGACCACCCTTTTAGTGGTACCAAGAAGACTATTTAGTTGGCCATTATTCGTACTTTCTTATGGGGCTTATGGAATGAGCGGAACAGACGACTTTTCCATGATTCTTTTTCCTTCTTTCCTCATTTTATGGAGAATGTTTTAATTATTGCTTTTTCTTGGTGTAAAACACAACACCCTTTTACTCATCCTTCTACTCATTTCAGTTTATCTTTTTTAGTTAGCAATTGGCTATCACTCATGTAGCTTTTGTAATCCTTGGGGTTTTTCCCCCATTATATATATAAATGTTTCCTTTACTAAAAAAAAAAAAAAAGCTGCTTTGCTTGCTGCCAATCCTAGAAACCTAGCTAGCCAAGCAAAACACTGTAAGAGCAGCCCCAAATCAAACAAAACAACCTTACGACTGTCGAGGGGCCTCCAAACAAAACAGCCGCCACTCTTCTATATCTCTTGAGAAAAGTTGTAACCGAAGGCTTTCTTTAATGGTTGACGGACTGCTTACCTAAGAATTAAACCGCATTCTTCAATCAAGGAGGAGAATTTAGATGGGATTTGAGAAGGTGATAGCTGAAAATGCAACAAGCAAGGCTTCAAATTTGAATTTTTCTTCTTAGCTGAAGTTTTGCTTCTCTGTGTTATTCAAATCTAGTTTAAGTATTTTACAAACAGTTTCTACAAAAATGGGACATGAAATATGCTCTTGAATCTATAACAAGAAGTGCAATTAGAGATGGATGGAGAACCACCTGTTAGCCCTCATTCTTACTGAAAATACCTAATGTCTATGCTGAAAAACGATTTTGTACTTTTCATTCCTATTTTTAAACAAGAAACAGAATGTTCATTGATTAATTAAAGGAACATTATTAGGAGTGAAATTAACAAATGAGGGAATAAATAAATTTCTTAACTCATACTAATATCATTGAAAAGTAATTTGCAAGAAAAGAGGAAGAAAATACCGATGAAAAAGATTTTATCTTGACTATATCAAACTGTTCTTGCCAAGCTAGATGCTTATCTTTAAAAACTCCTTTGATTTTATTCAAGCCAAACCTAAAAAATGATAGCCTTGACAACAATAACCCAAATCAGGTGAGCTTTAGATTGCAATAAAGGACCATATAGCAGCTGAGGGATGTTAAATTTAGGGTTACAGTTAGAAACCATCTGAAAGTTGAACATTCTGAATAGGAGATGCTTACTGAATATTAATGGAATAACATGTGATTTGGGTCCTCATGAGCCATCAGTAAGTAGAAGTACTTTTTGTTCCCATTAACTATTAAGCATCAACTTTCAGTAATTATGAATGCTCCGTACCTCTGTTAAACATTAATTTTCAGTTACCATTCTCTCCTATAGCAGTATTTAGAAATTCAGTATGCCTGAGCTTATTTAGATTGTGGTATACATTTTTTCTTGTTTCTTTTTATTTTATATCTTGGATGCTCCACATGCATATCTGTCAGTGACATAAACCGATACTACATTTTGCATCTGTGTACTCTTTAAAATTCTCAGGGGAACACCACGCCTCCAGATTATTTGAGTGAGAGTGAGTTGATTTCTCTTATGGAGAAGCATGGAATTGGCACAGATGCATCAATACCTGTACACATTAACAACATAGGCGAGCGCAACTATGTTCAGGTTAGTAATGTCCGGCTGCTGATATGATAGTTTAGCATGAAAAATTGGCATGCTTTCTCTGATTGGTTATTTAGTTACATTGTTCTGTTGCAGGTTCAAGCTGGGAGGAGGTTGGTCCCAACTAACTTGGGCATCACCTTAATCAGAGGTTATCAATGCATTGATCCAGATCTCTGTTTACCAGATATTCGAAGTTTCATTGAGCAACAGATCACTTTTGTTGCCAAAGGTCAAGCAGACCATTCTAGTGTTGTGCAGAATGTATTGCAACAGTTCAAGAAAAAGTATAGCTACTTCGTTAAGAAGGTTATTTTTCACTGTGCATGCTTACTTACTAGTGGATTCAGCATATTGTTATCAATGAAGCATTAGTTGCTTTCCGTTCTTTTCTTTTTTTATTTAAATAAATTTGTTATTACTTAAATCTCTGACTTTTTCTTAGTTGCACCTAACTATACATGTTCTTATCTATTTATTAGTTATTTTAGGTGCAATTTCATTGCAGTTATCTAAGCAAAAAGGCTAAATCAGAAATTGCTTTCAACTATTTCTTTTTTCTTTTCTTTTTTTCTTTTTTCTTTTTTCATTTACTCATAATGTTTTCATTAAGTGAACACAAAATCCTCGAATTGATGTTTGCTGCAAATCAAATGGTGGTAGAAGATTACTTGAGTTAGAGAGAACAAAGGATGAAGGATGGATTTTGAATTAGATCTTGCAAAGGATTAGGATAGAACGGGCTGGATATCTTTAATTGAGATGTTGAGAAAGGAAAGTTTTGCGGAATGGCCGAATGGATGAAAGGCATTACGGACTGAATTTTCAGTATTTCTTAAATAAAGGCCATGAGTTTGCTTAGGGTTTCCTTTTTGGGAACATCGACAAAAAGTGATCTTTTATTTCCATTTATACTTTTTTACAGTGGGGATGATCAAATAGACCTAACATATTATGTGCCTATTTTCTTCGCCAACAAAATTTTGGTTAGAGATTGAGGGTCACAAGATTTTTTTTTTTTTGTTCCCCTACTTCCATTTTCAGAGGATAGGGGAGAAGATTTCCCATTTGGTTTAGATTTTTTTTTTTTTTTTTTTTTTTTTTTTTTTTTTTTTTTTTTTTTTTTT
>QLSR01000057.1:2439348-2496315 GCA_031780015.1 Citrullus colocynthis
TTTTTTTTTTTTTTTTTTTTTTTTTTTTTTTTTTTTTTTTTTTTTTTTTTTTTTTTATATTTGTGAGTGTCCGGACTTGCTTATCCGCATTTCGACTAATATCACGGGACAACCCGCTTGATCCTACAACATTTAGGTGTCAAGGAAACTTGAAGAATATTAAATCCTAGGTAAGTGACCACCATGGACTGAATTCATGACCTCTTAACCATTTATTAGACTGACTTCTTTTTTACCACCAGGTTAACCCATGATGGTTAAGATGGAATAATGTTGCGAAACTCATGTATGAGATATTTGGATTGGAGTCAATCTTTATCTTTGTCCTAGATTTTTTGAAAGAAAGAAAAAGAAGAAGACTTGATGGTTTGTGATGCTTGGAAGGCTGATCCAAAAGTCTAGGGATGGACATGGAAGTCACTCATTCCAAGTGAAGAGATCCTCTATGGGAGGGGGTTTCCTCCAACCCTGGCACTTAAGGTGGTCTCTTTTTGGTGATTTGAATACATTTTCTTATACGTTTCTTCTAAAAGGAAAATAGAACCTATATATATATATATATATATATATAAAATACAAAAAACAAGAAACAAGTAACAAAAACAAATAACAAAAAATGGCCAAGTATTCTAATGAGCTTCCAACAAAGATATCATGGGCATACTTTAGGCAAGCCACTCGAGTTTCTTCATATCAACTCTTATATCTAAAGATTGTGTCTATTTTTACACTTATTTTTAACTGACAGAAATTATTATGAGGCCAGATCAAATGAAGTTCTGTTCTAGTATTTTAATGCATGGCATCTGGAATCAGGCCTTTTAACTTATCAATGGGTGCAATCAAACCTGTAAAATCGCTTTTTATCTTGTTCAGATTGATCATATGGATGCTCTATTTGAAGCGCAATTTTCTCCCCTTGCCGATTCAGGACGTGCTTTGAGCAAATGTGGCAAATGCATACGGTATATGAAGTTTATTTCTTCCCAACCACAGCGTCTGTACTGCGGTACATGTGAGGAGGTTTATTATCTTCCTCAAAAGGGAGCAATAAAGGTAAATATTCCACAAACTAGTGCCACTTCTTTCCATTGATTACAGACTCTTCAGCTTTTTTTGTTTCACGCTATATATAGTTTGTGGGATATTTTCTTAATGTACCCTCATTTTTTCAAAGAATATGACATGGTTAACTGCATCACTGTCTGAAGTACCTTGTCAATAGTAGTATTTCATACATATTGTTTATTTTACACAGTATTTGGAATGTAACCATTTGCGTAAGTTGTTACATGGCTTCAGCTTCATTTGTTTCCATTTCTTCTTTCTGATTGCAGTATTTATGAAGGATTCACTTCTAATTTGTAGTCATGATTACTGATTTGTTTAAAGGCTGCTGAGTATTCATTGCATGACTCTACTTTTATCGTTGATACGTAGAGCACTACAACATCTTGTTATACTGAGGTTGATGACTTATGGGACGAATGTTTTTAAGATTGCTTGGTTTAGTATAAGAGCTCTCTGATTGTTCAACAAATAACTCGTCGTTCTTGTTCTTTTTCAGCTGTACAAGGAACTTACATGCCCTTTGGACAACTTCGAGCTTTTGATTTTTTCCTTACCTGGTCCAGAAGGCAAGTCATTTCCTCTTTGTCCATACTGCTACAATAGTCCTCCATTTGAGGGTATTAACACATTATATGGTGCTGCTAAAACCAATCCAAGTTCCGGAACATCGAGCAAGGGAATGGGCATGCCATGCTTCCTGTGTCCGCACCCAACATGTCGACATTCTTTAATAACCCAAGGAGTTTGCGCTTGCCCGGAATGTAGTGGGACACTTGTCCTAGATCCAGTGAGTGCACCCAACTGGAAACTCCACTGCAACAAGTGCAATTGTCTTGTCTTCCTTCCTCAGGGTGCTCATAGGATTTCCACCACAAATGAGAAGTGTGCTGATTGTGACTCTACAATTATAGAAGTGGACTTCAACAAGAAAACAACACCATTGGAGGATGGAGCTACATTGTTTGTTGGCTGCATTCTTTGTGATGAGTTTCTCCATTCACTTCTGGAAATGAAACATGGAAAATCATTTTTCAGAGACAGAGGTTCTAGAGGAAGAGGAAGGGGAAGGGGAAGGGGAAGAGGAGGAAGAGGAAGAGGACGAAATTCAGGGAAACTGATGGACCCAAAAATGAGTTTCCGAGATTTCTGAGGAAAGGCATGTTTCAGAAATTTTAGAGGAAGAGCATGAAGAATTTTGGTAGAAAACACAAAGAGGAGCCACCTACACCTTTTATCTTCCTTAGGTTGGAAGCTGCTGATGAACATCTTTCTTTTCTTCTTGTTTTTCGTTATATGGTCAAGAAGTCACACATTAGCATGATTTTATCACCCTTTAACTTATATAGAAATGTGGAATGATGCCTTTCTTTCAATCTTTTATGAAATATTCTGAATCTGTAGTTTTGAAGGGATCCATAGTCTTTTTTTTTTAATAGCAATTCTTGAAAAATTACATTGCCATGCAATTCAATAAGCAAAAACAAAATGAATGGCAGCATTGGTTAATCATACCAAGTTTGGATGGGATTTGGGCACTGGGAACATGTACCTCATATTCATATATCAAACTTGGTATCGAATAGGAATTGAAATGGTATATTTAAGGTCAAGTATGTCTTACTTACATTACGTCTTAATAATAACCTATTTTTGGACTTTGAATTGATGTTTTATCGTCATTCTTTAACTTAAAATTTGACTCATAAGAGACAACAAATGGAAATCAAGAATTGCCAAACATTACTCCAGTCGAGGATTTTGGAAGAAAATAAATAAATAGCACTCTTTTCAAACATAAAGATATAACTCATTGGAAGAAAATAAATAAATAGCACTCTTTTCAAACATAAAGATATAACTCATTATTGTTACTGTTGTTATTACTACTACTAAGAAAATTCTTTTATTAATGAGATAATTTTAGACTTTTGATTTGTTTTGGTTGAGAGCATATATTTTAACCAATTGAGTTATGTTTAAGTTGACTATACAATTCTTTTGTTCTCAAATATTTAAAAAAGATTGCCTTTTTTTTTTTTTATGTTTGATTGATGCATGCAAATTTACCTATTTCATAAAACTGGTTCGCAGAGAATTGACTGATTAGGAAACTTCACTAAAGTATCATTTGCTATCGTTCTATCTTTCTTGTCTCTTTTCTTGATTTGATTATGAAAAAATAGAATCCTTTCTCATTTTCTTATTTTTTTTTGCAAAACTCCCATTTGATCAACTACTATTTTCTCATTCAGTATTAAGATTTGAAAGAGATATAGATTAGAAAAAGGCATCCAAGTGTAATTTTTTAAAAGAGTTACGAATTAAAATATGTAAAACCGAACAAGACCTAACTTACAAGTTGGCGACAATTTGTTAAAATTATTTTCCATGTTCTATTTATTAAAATTATACTTTCTTTGGGCATAAAACTACTAATGATAATATTTCGAATTGTTTTCAAATATAACAAAATGAGTCAAATTATTTACAAATATAAAAAGATTTCATCGTCTATCGTCCATCAGCAATAGATCACGATAGACTTCAATAGACTTCTATCACTCAAGCGGTAAAAGTTTACTGTGGTCTATCAAAATGAAATTTTTCTATATTTGTAAATAATTTGATATTTTTTCTATAATGTTTTCACCATTTTAACAAACATCCCAGACTATTAAAAATTAAGATCAGAACATTTTACATTTTGTAGCAAAAATGCCGAATTGCCTCCTGCTAATTTCTCTCGGATTGAAGTGGTTAACAATTTTGTATGACAATGACAACCTAATGAATATTATCACAAAAAGAAATAAACATGATCATCATGCAGAAAACCTCATTTTCATGGCTAGCAGCATAACAATGTCTCAGCCAGAAGATGGAAGAGGTGGTGGAATGTGATTTGGAGGTGGCGGCGGGGGCATCGATGACATTTGCATAGGTGGCCTCCCAGGTTGCTGCTGCTGCATCGGTGGTGGTGGTGGTCGCCAAAGCTGTGGCTGTGCTCCTCCCATTCCCATTGGTGGAGGGATAGGCATGGAATGTGCCTGAGGAGGTGGGAGAGGCATGTTTGGGGGAGGTGGCCGGAACTGCTGAACTGGTGGCGGAATGATGGAACCTGGCATCATTTGACCTGGTTGTTGCGGCTGACCCTGCCAGGCTGGTGGTTGTCCAGCCATTGGCATAGGGGGGAAAGCCACCCCTTGCGGTGGGGGAGGACGAATTGCAGGAATCGGGCTGGGAGTGATTGCACCATTAGCAAAGGGGCGTGGTGGCACTGGAGCTCCGATTGCACCATTAGGCTGTGCAACCTTTGGAAGTGTCGGAGGGCCACTTGCAAACAAAGTGTGAGGCCTACTCTTCTGGGGATTGCTAGCAGCCAATACTCTCTCTACCACAACAGAAAAAGCAAACATCAGAGGTGAATTAAGCAATGATGATGATAACCTTCTCTTTCAGTCGCAATAGTTTGAATTCTGTTCATAACCTAAAAAAATTTCATAAAGTTCAAAGATCAGCAAACAATTCTTACCTGCAGGTGTGCCGTGCCGCTCTCCCTTGGTATCTTTCTTATAGGCATAAGAAACCGTTATTTGACGATTACAAAGATACTGACCATTCATTGCCTGTTGCAAAAGTAGCAAAACGTTGTGTCAAGATTAGCTCTCGTCCTTCTTTTTCATTCTTTTTCGGGTAGTGTCTCAATATAAGTTAGGACATGAAATAAGATGATGCAAGTTAGCAAGTGGACAAATTATTTTAAATCATGCTGGCATTAGGAACTTCATATATAATATATAAAAACAGCCTGTTGTATGTATGGTTGCGGGATTGCAGTGATTGCCAATAGGCAAAGCAACGACGCACCTCAATTGCTGCATCAGATGCCTCAAAGGAGTCATAGCTAATAAAACCAAACCCACGCGAATTTCCTGTATCTGGATCCCTCATAATCTGGTTAAGAGAAAAAGGACATTTCAAGTCAGAAGATAAATGTGCATAACACTCGGATCTATGTTGAACAGTTCTAATACATCCCAAGAAAGAGCTCAGTAGCAAATACACACCTCAGATGAGAAAGAACGAAGAAATATAGTGCATATAACAAGAAGTGATCTTTTATTAAAAAGTATTGTAAAGGGAACAATGTGGTGCCTTATGCACTCAAAACTTTAGTTCTATATTGCTCTTGAAACATGGTAGGAAACTGATTTGATAGACAGAGTTCAGTGGCCAAAACGTTTAAGCCTTCCCCAACCGCCATGATATTATTAACTCCTTAAAGTCCTAACAAATTCCTGATCCAGCGTACCCAACCACACACTTCAAGAGAATACTAGTAAATAGAATGTCAGGTAACATAACAAGTCACATTTCCATAAAGAACATGATAGTAGTGGGAAGGTAGCGATAGAGAAGTGGAGTAACCCACACATAAGAAAACCCAGCTAGAAAATCCTTGGTGTAAAAGGAAATTCTAAGTAATGGTAAGACAAGAAAATGATTATGGAAGAGATAGAAATTATATTTTATTGAAAAAGACACTGGATTAAAGACAAAAGAAACCATAAACTGATAGTTACCAATCACCATTATGCTCGAAACTTGAAATAGGAGAGACATGTCAATGCACTACAACTAAAGGAGAGAGGGATAAAACAAAAGAACAAGAGTAAGAGCGTGATCCTATATAATAATAAAGTTAAAATGTATCTTTTAAGTATTAATCTCTTTTTATTTCTTCAACGAAAGACTAATTAAAAAATCATATATAATAATAAAGCTAAAAAGGCGATCTACTGAAACACCCTTCAAGTAAGATGCCAGAAAGTATACAAATACTGTAATTCTTCATTCCTTCTCTGGACAAGAAAGAAAAAGCTATATAGTTGGTGAACAACAAACGCTGCAGTAGAAAAAATCAAAGATAAATGATGAACCAAGTCCATAGAAAGCGAACAACAAAAAGTAAAAGTTAAAACCCAGTCAATTTAACCAGATATTCCATATTAAAATAAAATAAAAATGAAGCAACACAACTGTAGACTGCTTCTCTGGAGTAGATATGAAATAAATCCTAGAAATTTAACGTATGTGCATAAATGCATTGTTTACTTGGCTAGAGATTTCTAATATCTTGGCCACCCCGCCTCATTATCTTGCTACCTAAATCATTTATTGGACATCAGAAATTCAATGGTCAAGTTTATAATCCAGATCAACCTTCTGGCCAAAGAGGCAATATTGTATAGGAATGAATTGTCATGATTATTAAGCAAACTACAAAGAAATTAATCAATAAAACCCACAAATAACCACAAACTTCCTTAAAGTTTACAGTTCCCATTAAGAAAATACAGAATAGAGAACAACGATGCTCAGTATACTCCAGAACAATTAAACAACCAAAAAGATTGTATACAGGTAAAATATACTAAAAGGCAACTGTGATGGTTTGATAATTCCATGAAAGGCCTCCACTTCATTAAATTGTCATTAGATCACTTCCTTAGAGAGTAAGTAGTTTACTTGAAAATGAACTCTAAACTCCTAGTTAGTAGTTTGCTTGGAAATGATCTCTAATCTCCTAGGATGAACAAGACATAAACGAGTGATGGGGTTTATGGGAAAAGTTACAACCTTAGGATTCGTCACAATGACCCCAAATGCACTGAAAGTATCATAGAGAAGCTTCTCATCAACATCCTGAACGAAACACCATGGTTTAGTTTCAATCTTTAAAACATTAATCTTGCAAGTTTTCCAGTTATAATCAGAATACTATAACTACTTACTGGGTCTAGGTTTCCTATGAAGAGATTCGCCCCCACATCCAAACTCTTCTTGTCTTGCGATGCCTGGAATATGCAATGCACACATAATAACAGTTAAATATCCAATTTCATAAGAAGATAAAAATACCATCGTCCTTTCCTGTGCAGTACATCTGAACACATTAAAGGGCAGCTGAACGAACAAGTTCCGTACATCGTACTTACCTTGTTTACACGAATTGGCTTCCCATAGAGCTTAATCATATTTAGCACCTTAATTGCCTACAAAAATATTGAGAATGAAAAATTAATATAACATCCCAAAGCATATAACTAGGAGGATAAAAAGGCAAAAGAGTCCACATCATAACTTACATAATCTGCATCTTCCTCACTTCGAAACTCAATGAATCCATATCCTTGATGCAAGTTAGTGACTCTATCCTTCGGCACATACACATTAACTACAAAATAAGAAGTGGGTATACTTCGTTTAAGGAAATAATCCAACCAAGAACAAGAAGAAGCGGGATAAACAGCTTAAACAGAGTTTTCAGAAATCCCTAAGAGTCCATAAGAGAAAGAAATGAACGAACGCACCAACTGGGCCGGCTTGAACAAACAGCTCCCAAAGCAACTCCTCAGAAACCTGCAGGGCATACAAAAAACAGAAAAGGGGTGTGATAAATATGAAATTAGAAGAACGGGGAAACCCTAGACGAGGGAATTTGAACGTGAATTAGTTGATGAAGCAAGGACAAAGAGGGAAAAAAGACCTGTGGATCTAGATTGCCGACATAGGCGGTGGCGTCTTGGTTCCTCTCGGGGGCGTGCTGGCCGAGCAGATTAGCTCCGACTCCCGGCGCTATCTTCGTCGTCATCTTCTCCGGCTAGTCGGTGAAGCAGTTGCCTGCGTTTGGAGTTTCACAAATTACAGACCAAAACCCCTTTGCACACTCGCGAGAGCTAAAAGGTTTCTATGGGGTTTTGTTTTTTGGTTTAAAGAAAAAAGAAAAATAAATAAATAAATAAATTCGTGTCGTAACAATTTAATTTAAAATTTGTAACCATTTATAAATTTTGTAACTGAGTTATGATGGTTTAAAATGGGGATGAAAATATATAATTAACAAACAGCTTCTTCTTTATTTATATATATGTAAATAGTTTGATTTTTTTTCTATTTATAATAATTCTTTTTAAAAAAATTCAAATTTGGTTTTGTTTGGAAAAAGTTTTATAAGTTAGAATTTTATAGCTAAAAGAATAATAAATAAATAAAATCTTGTAAATTGTAAATGGTTACGTGCGTTTGATAAATGAATAGTTATGCAATAAAGTTGAATTTCAACTTTTAAATTTTAACTTTTCTTTAAGACCAAATTTGTCCATTAACATGCATTTTTAATAACCATGTCAAGTATATATATAGAAAATCGTTGTAAATGTCAAAATTTGCTTAAACAAAAAAAAAAATATATATATATATATATATATATATATGGAGTCCTACATATATATTAAAATTTTATCTATTTTCTCTAAAATTATTTGAGACTTTCTAAAAATATAAAATATATATTTGGAAAATTTCGGGAACCAAATGTATCTATTATTAAAACCTTGATAACTAAAAAATACATTTTAAAAACTCATCAACCAAACACATATATTTTTTAAAACTAAAATTGTAATTTTTCCTTTTGACAACTCATTAGCTCAATGTGATGACATTCATCAAGAGAAGCCCATGCAAACACCAAATCTTTATGAGTGTTGAATTGTGCAAAAGTGAACATAATTGACATAATTTATTCTCATCTTTAAGCAGAGATTCAAAACCTCGTACTCCCATGGCCAAAATAAAGAATAATATATATATATATATATATATATATATATATATATATATATGCAAACACTCAATTTTAAAACATGAAGTTGGTTGTAAACAGTATATTACTTTTGCTTCAGAATTCTAATACAAGCTTCTCATTTATATTGATTCAAAACACCACGTTTGAACTCCTCATAGCAAATATGGCACTGAAAGAGGGTGCTACATTGCACAGAAACACCATCAACAACAATAGCAATGACAATCTCTTGTATTCAAAATTTTATTATTCAAAAGCTACATTTCAACATTAAAAAATCGAAAGAATGGGACATAAAATGAACCAGTACATACAAAACCATCACAAACCATCGAATTACAAAGACAAATACATAAAAAACAAAGATCACCTAAAATCTCCAAGCATGTCATCTCAGTTTGCCGCAGTATTAATAACAGAGATGCCGCCTACAGCTCCAAATTAGCCTCATCACCACACAAAGAATGCATTAGAAGCACATTTGAAATTGAATCTTCATCTTACTGAGTTAACAAACGAAGGCCTGCTTCTAAATCATCCATTGTAATAGTACGTAGTTCTTCTGTGTCTATACAGTCAAAACTGAGCCTACCATCCAAATTCTCTCTCGCGTTTACTAGCATTGGATCAACTAGACCACCGTTCATCTCCTTACGCCGCTTTTCTTGTGTTTCTTTCTCGATCAGGTCCGAAATGGCTTCTATGGTGCAAGTAGGATGCAACTTAAAGCCATATAACAAGCTATCCTCTGTTTGATTATCCATCTTGATATGGAGAATCTTTGCTAATTCCTCTGAACTGAAGTCATTAAAGTAGAAAAGTTTAGTAACTCGTCGATGAAATCCTTCATTTGAAGCTATTACGCGCTTCATTGGTTCGCAGTACCCAGCAAATATTACTACAATTTTCCCACTGTCCATGACAGACATGATCTCTTCCAGTGCTTCCAAACCATAATCCTTATCGTCCGCTTTCTGCATCGGTATCAGTCGATAGGCTTCATCGACAAAAAGAATTCCACCCTCTGCTTCTTTGATCTAGAAGTCAAAGAGATGGTATCCATACATAAAGCAATGTTCCAAATAAATTAAAAGAGAGAATATAACTACAAGGCACCTGTGACGTACCTTCCTCCTGGTTTTTGGACCAGTGTGACCAACAAATTCGCCAACCAAATCTGTTCTCTGTACTTCTGTTACCTTATCAGTCGGTAGAATACCAACCATGTGAAGCAATTTTCCGAGTATTCGAGCTACCATAGTCTTACCTTTCAAAAATAATAACAACAATAAGTGAAACATAATAGTTAACACAAGTTTTGTTAGCTAATGCTAACAGCTAAATATGTAAGCAACCACAGACAACCAAAAAGAATGGATGCTTTGTGATTTAAATAAGCAATAAGCCTTTAATTTTCCATATGTAACACCTCGAATGCTTCAAAGAAAAAAGAAGAGTACATTCCAATACGAATGCCATGTGAAAAAAGTGGTGGAATTCATCAAAAATGAAAAGCCATTATGAAAGAGAATAATATCATAATAATTAAAAGAGCATTTTAATATTCCACTTAATTTCAAGAATGAGACGGGAAAATACTTTTCATCCAAGAAGAGTACAATTTAATCATTAGTAATACATATAATTACTTTTTTAAAAAAACTAAATATTAATTATACATAAAAATATCTTATATGATTACTAGTAAAACTCCATACATAAACAAAGACATTATAGGTAAAAAGTTAGTAGTATTGTAACTTAAATGGTTTTCTTTTTTTATGAGTACAATAAGGTAGCGGGATTTGAACCACTAACCTCGTGGTTACTAGTACACTTATATGCCAATTGAGTTATGCTCGCTTTGGCACCTTAAATGGGAATTGAAACTAATAATAACAAAATATTGATGTACTTTATTTGAACGTTTTTATATGAAGTCCTGAGGGGGTGCAAGATCTCTTTTAGAGGATAGGAAAAGAATAGTTATGACAAACTCTTGCCTCCTATAAGTAATTACCTGTCCCAGGATTGCCAAGAAATGCCATATGAGGGGACCTCCTGGTGCCAACTTTGAGACCAAGGGCCCTGCGTCTCTCATCTAATAGCATTCCCTTAGCCCATTTCTGAAGCTGTATCTTGAGCTCGTGCAAACCCACAATATGCGATAGCTCGTTCTCAAGTTCTTTCATCTTTGCTTTAGTTTCACTGCATGCTTCAATTGCTTTTCGCTTTCTCTGCTCTTCTAAATGCTGGTTCAACAATGCCCTCAACTTATTGCTACATGAGCCTTGTGACAGATGGTTTAATGGAGTCATACCCTCCTGCATTTAAGAGTCATATCAACAACGTAGTATATTGGAGAACACAAAATACAGCAAGAAAATTTTGAAAGGATATTACCTCATCTGTCGCACTACAATCAGCATTATATTCGAGTAAAGTCTTGACAGTCGCGCAGTCTTCAGATTGAAGTGAATACCAGACAGCAAGGTGCAACGGCGTCATTCCATTCTGCATAATTGAATACACAAAAGCAGAGACTTCAACAAACAAACCACCACGACCCTAATTCATTAGAAAACCAATGAATATAGATAACTAAAGGCAATATATGGCACATTTGCTTTGGCTTCAATAAAAGCGCCATGAGCTAGTAGCACCCGTGCGGCATCATTGCACCCATTCTTTGCTGCCATATGCAATGGGGTCTCTCCATACTGCAGAGAGTTGAGAATATTAGCTCTAACCAATAATTGAGCACTATGGTCCAATTTCATGTAAAACACGACCGCCAACAAAGAATGATATACTTACCATGTTTTTGGCTTCCAACTCAACATTTTCTGGGCCTTTCCAGGAAAGAAGAAAGGTAACAATCTCGGCCCTATTATAGCCAGCAGAAACATGAAGTGGTGTCTGTCCCATCTGAAGTAGGCATTGAAACCATGAGTTTCACTCCAATGGTAATAAAAACAACAGGAAAAATTGGTTCTATATCCTGATTCATACAAAATTATGAGCAAGAGACAGCACTAAGATATGGCACAATTTTCTTCATTGTATTATTGAGAGAAGTATGTAACAGAGACAAGGACCAATAACATCTTCAAATGTGAAAAGTAAAAATAGAGTAATAGAAACGCCAAACACACCCGAAGAGATCCCCGATGGAAAATATTGGAAATATTGACCACATAAAAGTTATATCAAGTGCTAAAGTTAATAAACTCCAGAAAATCATACCCAGCATTAAAATCATGCCATGCACCAAAATTTTCATATAGAGCCAACGAAAAGCATACGGAGTCAGAAACCAGAAAGAAGTCCTTATCCCATACATATAACCAAAGCAATTCATATTCACATAAGATGATAAGAAGGTCACTTCCAATGAACAAATATACAAACTTAAAATGAAAATAACATCAAACACTTCGCAAAAATACCAAAAGTTCTACAAGAAAGAGACCATACAAAAGGATTTCTTTCATTAAGAAGACCCGGGTTTTCTCGAAGCAGCTTTTGAAGGCTAGTAACGTCCCCAGACTGAGCATAGCTGTGAATAGTAGTTGGTTTGGTAGACCTTGACCGTTGATCTTGAGGCTTCTGCATATCTTCAAATTGGATATGGCTAGGCTAACCACACCTTCAAAGAATATGATAGAGGAAAATGGTACAGGGAGAAAAGGAGATCTCAAAGAAGAGGGAAGAGTAGATAGTATCTCCTTTCCACCAAAAAAAATGAAATGGCAACAGCACTTTCTTCCCAACAAATCAGATCAGATTATCTATGTTCGTTCCCAAAACGAAAAAAAAAAAAAAAAAGAAATGTAAAAGGAATCTCGCATCAATGGGCTAATCTGAATAGGAAAGCCCCAACCCACCACACCTTCTTTGCATCAGCAAGTTAAGTTTTTGCTCCTCCCAAGGTCATCCCCTGTTCTTAGTCAAGCTTTTGAAACCCTCACCCTGCTTAAAAGAGACATGAAATAATTCAGAAGAAATAAAACAGTCAGGGACAAGATTATTCTAATACTTGAATGAAAAACCAACTCCCATCAAATAACAAATTCCGTTTGGTTTGGTATATATCAAGTACACACAACGTATTTGAAAAGTATATCATCCATAAATACAGTTGACATCGATACGATAATGTAAGATAAAGGGGTTCCTTATTTCATCATCAATAAGCAACCCAATTCACCAAATTACAAATAATAAAGCTTTACCCACATAAGATCAGTAAACTATGGATCTAAGTAAAGAACACACTGTACTTAAGAAAAATAACGATCAATTAACAATCCCAAATTCTGAAAATGGCAAAAGGAAAACAAACTCACCGAGGAGTGAGGACTCTTAATTCGATGGGAAAGCGATCGGGCCTGATGGAGTGTAGCAGAAAAGTGAAAGAAGGACCTTGAAACAGAGATCTGGTGGAATGTGAGTAATGTGGAAAGAGGGAACACAACAGAAAGAGAGATCTGAAAAGAGGGAAAACGAGAGAGAAACGGAGAAGAAATGAAGAAGAAATATGGCGCAAAAGGGGCGTGGATGGCGGGGAAATGAATGCTAGTAGGAAAGAGAGAAGAAAATGGATTTGTCGGTTCGAAGAACCCAAGTGGCGATAATGGTGGCCAGTTGCATAACCACGTTCCTTGGCGCCGGATTTTAGCCTTTCTATTGTTCCTATTTTCCATGGATTCTATGTATTATTGAACAAAGAGAGACTCTGCCAATTCTATGGTTGCCATTTAATTTGTAGGGAAAATATCAATTTTTTACCCTAAATTGTAGGATTGGATCAATTTAAATCTTAGATGTATCCATTTATATTCTCAAACCAAATAAATTGATGTAAAACTTATTCATGCATTTACGTTAATCGTTCATTTTGTAAAACCAACATTTGTAGAAATTTATATATATTTTTTTAAAAAAAATTGATATTCGTGAATGTCCGGACTAGCTTATGTGCATCTCGACTAATTTCACAGAATAACCCACTTTACCCTACAACATTTCAGTATCAAAAAACTCACACGATATTAAATCCTAGGTAGGTGGTCATCATGAACACGTTTGAGAATTAATGAATAGATAAGTAAACGTAATGAATGATCTAAATTAATTGGCTTATGAAAATTTAAAAGTTTAATTGACTCAAATTGTAAGTTTTGCCTGATAATGCTTAACAAAATATGGATGGTATAGATTGATACACTTAAGTTAAAGGTTTAAATTGATAGATCATTGATTCATAGTATTAGTTGACACAATTCCTAAAGTTTAGGAGTATAAATTGATATTTGTCCTAATTTTTTAAATATTTTTTTTTCCTTGTGATTTTTTTCAAAAACAAATGTGGGGCTGTTTTTGTTTTTGTTTTCTTTTTTACTAAAGATATCAGTGTGAAATTACAACTTTCATATATACTTTCGAGTTAGTGCCTAAAAGATACAAGAACTTTGAAACTGTCAAATATGAATCACTAAACTTCTAATTTTGTCTAAAAAGTTTCTAAACTTAAAAAATCAATAAGTTTTAAAATTTTCAATTTTGTGTCTAACAGGTATTTAGCATACTTATTTATTAGAAGCAAAAAATGAATCGACATATAAAATATAAACTAATAGAACCCTAAGCTTTCAAGAGAGTGTTATTCCTGAACAATTTTTAATCTGTCTAATAGGTCAATGTTCTACCAGATATATAGTTAAAAATTTATGATCTTATTAGACATAAAAATAAAAGTTTAATGACATAAGTTTCTTTTTTTAAGTTAAAGTATGTACTACATACAAGTTTGAAAGTTCAATAACCTATCAAATATTTTTTTAAAAAGTTTAGGGCCTGTTTGATAATGTTCTCGTTTTCTGTTTCCTGGTTCTTTGTTTCTTGTTTCTTCTTTTTTACAACAAGAAACAGGATTATATTTGATAATTATTCTTGTTTCCTTTTTATTGAAAAAAATAAACAGAAATATAAATTTGTTTGATAACTATTTATTCCTTCTTTTTTTTTTTAACAAAATAGTATATATTAAAAAGAAGATATGTCATACATTAAATATTGAAAAAAATACTATCAAAAGTTTATGTTATCTAATAGAAGTAAATTCTCGATGACAACTAAATATAATAACAAAGTTGTATCATATCCTTCATATGTTGTCCAAATTTTATTGACATTGTCATCTCTAACTCGAGTCATTTGTTTTAAATGATGTTGAGTCAAATCCAACTTAATTATATAATTATGTCAATGTGTCGTAGTTGTAAAATATTAAAGTTAAGTTAGATGAATGTTTTAGTCAGCAAAATTTATATATTGTAAAATTTTACACAGTTTCAAATATATTAAAATAATATATAAACACATATATCGCAAAATTTAATATTAAAAGTTAAAATATATATATATAAAAAAATTAATACCCATATTGAATTAGAATAATATATAAATCTAAATATTGGAGAATTTTAAAATTCAAAATCAAAATAAAATACAAATATGGTAGAATTATTTTTGTAAATAGCAAAATTTAAAAATAAATAAATAAAATATAAAAGAAAAAAGTGCCCATATTGGGAGTTAAAATTTGAAATATAAAAAAATTAATATGCATATTGAAAATTAAAACAATATATAAATCTAAATATTAGAAAATTTTAAAATTTTTAAATAAATATAATATAAATATGGGAGAATTATTTTTGTAAATAACAAAATTAATAAAGAAAAAATAAAAATAAAGAAACTTAATAAAAAGGCATATTCTTAAAAAAAAATTTAAAAAAATGGAAAGTGGGTTTTGAACTCATGATTGACAAACAGAAGATAATTGTTATGGGCACTTATACCAATACACCAAAAGTTAACAATAATTAATTGTGGCAACGGTAAAATAGAAAAAGAAACAAAAATAAGAGAAATTATTTTTTGTTGTTTCTCAATTTTCACCCAATTATTAAAATATTTCTTAGATTTTAAAAACCAAAAAGAGGAACAATTATCAAACAAGTCCGTTTTCTAAAACGTGAAAAACAGAAACAGGAAACGAAAATGTTATCAAATGGACCCTTAAAAAACATATACATAAATTTAAAAATTTAGAACTAAATTTGTGATTTAACGGTATGTGAAATAATCTAGAATAACAACTCTACCACAATAAATTTAGACATATTTTTATCTCTTAGAAAACTTAAACTTTTAAACACATGAACTTATTTTGATATATCAGAGAGAGTTTTAAAGACCACAATGACCAATACATAAAAAGATTATAGACCATATGATATATTTAAGCTTTTTTTTTTAGACATCTTTTAAGTTTTTTTTTTATATATATTTTTTATTAGAAGAAGAAGAAATTTGTACTATCCGAATGAGATTTAAAATTTGTTTAAGAAAATTATTCTTACATATGTTTATAAAATATATTTATCATATAAAATTGATATTAGAGTTAAATTTTGGTTATTTTTAAATATAGTAAAATAAGTCAAACTATTTATAAATATATAAAAAATTCAGTGTTTATTATGATAGACTTTTATCACTCAAGCAATAGAAGTCCATCACAGCTGATGAACAGTGAAATGTTTATATATTTGTAAATAATCTAATTTTTTTCTAATCGTTTCCCTTAACAAAATGTATATATTTCAATTATTAAATAAATATTTTGTTTTTCTTTTATGTTTGATTGATTTTTTACGATATAATTAAAATATCGATTTGTGGTTAATGTAAATGTCAAGCCGTATAATACATAGGAATTAATATTTTATGCTTTTAAATTTGCAGCAGTTTAATTATTATTATGAAAAAATTCATAAAATTTGGTTTTTATTATTTGAGCATTTGTTTCTTTCTTTTAGTATAACAATTGCAGGATCTTCGATTGAACCTTCGACCTCCAGAGGGGATGCATGTTATATCAGTTAGTCAAGCTCACTTTGGCTATTTAACTTTTTCTAAACTTTTGGAGTTTCTAATTAGATTTTGTTTATTGATCTACTTAGGCAATAAATTTCATTGAACGTTAAAGTAATTTCTTAAATATGGATTTCATGAATACAAATTTTAAAGTATGATGACTAAATTATTACATATTACTATCTAAGGACTAAATTGATATAACATTGATTTATATAGACTAAACTATTAAAAATTAAAACTCAAAGATTAAATTGTCATTTTAAAATACAAGAATGATTTTTAATTTTCTTTTTATTCGGGATATATGATTTTTAATTTTTTTTTTTATTCGGGATATAGCTTTTCTTCCAAGTAGTATGGTTTCCACTCTAATGCCATTGGTTGATTTTTGGTTTAAATACAACTTTGGATGTTGATGTCAATTTTAGAAGGGGTAAATTCGTATCTTACCTTAAAGTGGTAACAATCGTGAATTTATAATTTGAGGATGATTCATTACTTACAAGATAAGAAAAACATACATACCAGTGCAGTGCTTGCCACACGGACTCTGATGCTTAAGTTAGCAGAGAGTTCAATAAATCAAGCAAAGTATGTTTGGATTTACTTCCCTTGGTGTTCGATCTTTCTATTTAGAGAATTCTCTTGACCCTTCTTTTTCCATTGGCGTTTTCAAATTATTCCTTTAGTCTCAAATCTTTCTCTCAAGCTTTCTCTCTTGGCAGCCTCCATTCGATGGGGGAGGGGTATGTTTGTTAGGTCGGCTTTGACATGGGCCAAGGTTGGCCCATGCGCGCTTCTCTTCTCCTGATCTTTTCGTATTCTAGGCCTTTCACTCTTTTTCCCCTTGTCCAAAATAACCCATAAAAATTAGTCAATGGAAAGTGTATTCTTTTTTCTTTTTTAAGAAAAGTGTTGGAATGCTTTGATCATGTATTCTCATAATGAGAAAATTCCCCCATAGGGACAGGGATGGGGGATGCTGTCGGCTTGAATGAGATGGTTTAAAATGGGAAAATTCCCCCATCGAGGGCAGGGACGGGACCCCCCACCCGCCCCACGCCAACCCTAGTCTACGCTAGTAACTTCGATGGACTTCTTCTTCTCCCTCTTTTCAATTTGTGAAGCAAAATGATAGCTAAGCAGTTAGAGTGCGAGAGAGTGAGAGTGTAAGAGTGGGAGAAAGAGAGGAAATCGACCGAAATAAAAGGTTGAGAGAGTGAGAAGAATGAATAGCAAAGAGCAAAGAGTGAGAGTAAAAGACTTCCATTTTATAATTTCATCTGCCTATAACTTTAGGTAAGGTGGGCTTTCATTTTCTCCCAAATGCCACCCATCCGCTTGGACCCTTTTATTTCCTGACATTCGCGCTGAGAACTGATGGGCAATTTTGTTTTCTGGAGGGAGACGAGAAGTGTGCTTCGTAAGCCATGAGCGGGAGCAACGTAAACAAGGTCTTCTACGCCGATAACTACCATCCCATTCAAGCCGGCAGCATCGACGGAACCGACATTCTTCCCCACGACAACGCCGTCTACCGAGCTTTGCTCTGCTCCTCTGCTGGCCTCTGTAATTCTCTCCTCTCTAATTTTTCGACGCCCATTTTGTACTTGTTGATGTTCTTCATCGTCTTCTGTTCTAATCTACTGCTGTGGTCTGTTTTTGGCAGATGATCCTCTTGGCGATCCCAAGGTCTTCGGTGACCCTTATTGCACTCTCTTCGTTGGTCGCCTTTCACATCTGACTACCGAAGACACTCTTCGCAGGGTATTCTCCATTCATTAATCCGTTTTATTTTTGTTGTTTATTGATTTCTGATAAGAATTGAGATGAACTAATTTATCCTTCGGAACTTGGGTGTTGGTCTATGTGGCTTGATGTGAGAATTTCATGGTGGGTGTAAATGGCCATTATGTATTGATTATTATTACTACTCTACTGTTTTATTTTGTCTCGGATGATTTCTAAATTAGTTTATGCAGCCCTAGGAAGATGGACACTGAGAGAGAGGAGGATTATCAGTTATGTAGGTCAACTGGTAGCACGATTTGTTAGAGCTGCAGCTAAAACTATAATTAAAACTAGACGAGAGAACTATGGGTTTTTTTTCTTCGGATGCAATCGAAGTTAAAGATAAAGGGAACTTTTCAACTGAATTTTCGTAGGATCAGGATTGTTGCATTGTAGAATCAATTGCTAATAGTATTCCGCCAGAAGGAAAGTGTTGTGAGCGTAGCTCCTAGATGGGAACATCGACAGGTCTGGTTGGTTGCTTGAAGCATTTATGATTTTATCCCAACTCCTATTAAAAGATCAGAGGGAAGGAAGAAAGTCGAGGGGGGAAGAAAGTATAAAGGAAAGAGGGAGTTGAAGAATTTTATTTCCTTGATAATGTTTGATAGAGAAGAGACTTTACTAGCCTTGATAGGGAAATAAGTTGTTCGTTGGAATGAACATTTGAGGTTGCTGGTGGTTGCCTGATGACTGGACAATTGGCAACCAACTGCTCATGTGTATGGCCATGGTAACTGTAAAGGTCCTATCTCGAGGTTAAGTGTACTTTGTCAACTTCATGTAAGGTAAAGTTTTGGCTTCAAAATAGGAGTTAAGTCTGAGTTAAACTTGGAGATGGAAGTCTTTTTAGAAAAGAGGTGGTGTAAACCAAATGAGTGACTTATTGATTGATAAAAGATATTAACATTTTGAGGTTGGTTGGCAAGATGAAGGTTGGCTGGCAATCAAGTCGTTTGACCTTTTGATTAAGGTGTTCTCATTATGGTCTGGTATTGGTGAAGTAATCCTTCCTAACAAAGAATTGGATTCTTGATAAGGCGCTTTTGTATTTCCTGCCTCGATGTCATGCTTGGGGAATGAAGTTTCAAGATCCACCCACAGTGTATATTCTTTCTTCTTGGGTCTTCTTGCCCCTTGAAGGGATGGTTCTTGCCTTCGGTTGGAGGGTTTGTAACATTTTGTTCTTCATGGTTTTGTTGTTGATCCAACCTCAGTTCGATTCTCTAGTTGTGCGTTCATGGCAGCTATTGGTTGGATTCCACCAAGGAACTCTTCAACTAACAACAAGTGCTGGGTTTTCTACCCTTTACAACCTAAACCTAAAGCGAGCTACTTAAACTAAAAGCATTACCCAAACCAGACTAGAACCGACTTTTCAAATAAACAGCAAACTGTTTGTAGCTTAATAAATAAAGCTCTAACAGCTATTTCCTCAAACTGTAAATAGTAGATTACATAGGACTGAGGAGAAGAGCAGCCCTTGTCTACACCTTTTAAAATCTCTTACGAAAGGAATTGAGCTGAGCGTACCAGAAGCTTTCTCAAGCTCTGGATTCTCAAAAGCTTGCTTGCCTTTCTTAATTACTTTCACTGTTGCAGTTGATCTTTCATTTATAATTTACAGCTTTTCTTTTTATTTCCCTTTCTACAACTTTTCAGCTGAAAAAGGAATTTCATCTCTCAGGCTATGAGCAGGTATGGTCAGGTTAAGAATCTACGCTTAGTCAGACACATTGGTGATTTCCTTATCCTTATCTAGTTCTCATTTTATCTTTTATTTGGCTTAAAGGGTTTCCTGATTAGTGAATAGGTGCCCAAAAATTCTAGTCATATTTCCAATATTTGGGATATGCATACTATAAACATGTTTTACGTTTAACAGGTTACTCTGTTCATAGAAGTTCAACGGATGGAAGAGACAATAATGTTTCTTACCAAATCTAAATGATATTTTGCAGTAACTGGTTCTTCACGTGGTTATGCTTTTGTTGAGTATGAAACTGAAAAAGAGATGCGACGTGCATATAAGGTGATACAAGTTCTTGAATCCTTTAATTTCACCTGAGCTTATTCTTTTGTTCCTGTTTTTGGTTTACATATTTGTTTATTTATTTTGATTTGAATGTTTTATTGCATTCTCTTCCTAGGATACTAGTTTTTTCTTAATTAACTATTGATTCTTTGGAAGGTCTTGGTAGAGCAATTCCTGTTGCTTGCCCTACCTTTTACTATAACTCTTATCATTCATGGGATTTCTTGGTTCTTATATTTAATTAGTTAAAAAGAGCATCCAATCATTTGATTTTTCAGTGAGAAATACATTAATAAATTTGTTTTTGATGTTAAATGATATTGATTGATATTAAGTTCCTTTATTCATCAGGATGCTCATCATTCGATGATAGATGATTCTGAGATTATAGTCGACTACAATCGACAACGGCTAATGTCTGGATGGATTCCACGGAGATTAGGTAAATGGAAGTCTTATAGTTTCACACAATGGTACCCCCTTACTCAAGTCTATTTGATTTTATCTGTGCTATTTGTAATAGGAGGGGGTCTTGGGGGTAAGAAGGAATCTGGACAACTTCGATTTGGAGGAAGAGAAAGACCATTTCGAGCTCCGTTGTATGCTCTACTTCCCTCATTATGAATGCTGGTTGGTTATTAACTGGATGGGGTGGTTATTAATACTTTCCTTTTCTATGGATTTTAGTTCTGCTTCCTGGGTTCTCTTGTGTTATGCGTACGCCAACGAATGTCTTTTTTTTGGCAGATGACTATGGTTTGGTCTGAATTTCCATTATACTCGGCCTCCCCTAACATGTTGTTAATTGTATTTCCATAATGAGGAAGTTGTACACCTTGAACTTGGACACATTATGGTTGAAAGATTTTAACCCTATCCTTCATTTTATTTAACTTTTTTTCCTTTCTTTCTTTCTCTCTTTCTTTCTTTTTTCCGTTTGAGCTAAGATTCCTGTTGAGCCATAGTTCTTGATAATGTGATCACTCCATTTGTCCTTCCAAAATCTTGTTTCCTCACTTTATTTTTATCTTGCTTCAAAAAATTGTTTTATGCTTTCAGAATAAAGTTATTAGGGACGTATAATTACTCTAATCAGTCTTAGCATTCCTTTCATTTCCTTAAAGACTATAGTCCTTGTGGAATCAATTAAAGCATTCCAGTCTAAAGAGATTCAGGGCCCAAAAATGTTTTTCAAAAAACTCATTTTTATTTAAACTCTTGAAAAAATTTGTTTGAAATACAAATCAAAATCTATTTAAAGTGGTTGCCAAACACTCAATTTTTTTTCCAAAATGACTTATTTTTTAAATTAAACACTTGAAAATGTATTCCAAACACATCCTCTGTTTCTACGGGGAATTGTTTAAGTCAAGCAAGTAATTTCAAATTCTTCGTTGCATAGTTCACTGAACTCTCAATTTCTTTGACGTTAGACGATGGTCATTGTTATCAGCGAGTTTCATGGAAATCAGAATTTCTTGATAAATACTGCCTAAACTCACCATTGAGGAGCTGGTTAAGTACTGGTACCAACGGTTGCACCTAAAGTAGCTAGGTCAGAAAGTAAAAGTAATCCCTGTTCGCTTGACATTGTGCTACAATTCCTCTCTATACATTCCCAGCCAATTAATAGCCTGCGAATTCCTATTATTCTCTAACTTATAGCAAGTACTTCAATGATAAGGTGGCTTCTTTTATTTTTGGTGCTTTTGTTTGCTTATTCAGGGCAGGTGTCTGATCTGGATTTCTTAATCAAATTATCCAATTGTTGTCCTTTCACTTTCATTTGTCATTCATCGATTCCACATCTCTAATCCATACCCTTTTGAGTAGACGTCCGATCCCTTATGACGATTTGAAAAGGCTTGGCATTACTCCTCCTCCCGAAGGAAGATACATGTCCCGGTTTCAGGTATTTCTTCACAAATATTATTGATCTAACTGATAAAACAAGGAACATATAAGCTTTATAATGTCTCAATTCAATAGTAGGAACATCTTTGATGTTCATACATATTGTAGAACCTTGATGTGCTTTCACCAGTATCATTCTTCTGCTCTTCCACTTGATATTTTGTAATGCAACAGACGATCACTTGACTTGAACTGAGGTCTGTATACTGTTACACCAGAAGTAATATTATTTTTTTTGTTGGTTCATTGTTCGTTTTAGGTACCTTCTCCTCCCAGAAGAGAAACAGATTCTGTACATAGGGAAGAAGGATCGAATAAGAATGATCCTACGGAGAAGGATGGACACAATCAAAGAAATAGTTCTATAGTTGAAGATGATTGGTCTCATACGAGGGGCTCAAATGACTACAGAGGGGGGCATTCACACAAGGGAAACTACGAGACGATGAAACATGAATCTAGGAGAGCCTCAAACGACAGGGATGATTATTCCCCCCACATGAGATTTTCTGAGAAGGAAGATTATTATCAAAGGAGATCAGCTGAGAAGGAAGATTATTATCAAAGGAGATCAGCTGAGAAGGAAGATTATTATCAAAGGAGATCAGCCGAGAAGGAAGATCTTTATCGGAGGAGCTCTTCAGACAAGGACCGATCTCGCAGAAGAGATTCTAATGATAGGGATGATCACTCACAGAAGCGTCACAAATCTCATAGATAGAGGACTCTCGAGCTTCATTTATGACAAACAAAAGTTAAACCAAGTTAAATTAAATGAAGACAAGTAACATTAAAGTTGAACTTGAGTTGCATGGAAGGCCTTTAGTAGCATTATCTTAAATTTTAAGTTGTGCAAGTCAAGCATTAATTCATGGAACTACTCTTCAAACTATTTCAAGTGGAGATTCATCTCCACATGGGAGGTCACAAGGACTTTCAAGGCTGGCAAAAAGACTTCATTCTCAGATTGATGGTTCATTTTATTGGAATATCGTATTAAACCTTTCATTTATGTTTTTTAGGTTACTTTGGAGTAAGTGCATATCGTGACATTCATGTACTTGGAAGTTACAACCCCTAAGTTGATATTGGGCTACTTTTGGGATCTATTTGGAGGTTATATATAGCTAATTTGTATGTAAAATGAGTCTTGGAGATTTAGTATAGCAAAAAGAACCTTTGAGGGTTTATTTATTTATTTATTTTCATTTTTATTTTTAAATTAAATTTAATGTAGTTTAAGTTGCATGTTTAGAATCATTGAAGTTTAACTTGATCAATCTTTAAGTAGAGTAATTTGGAACTCAAACAAGGGCATGACTCCTTGGTTTCATTCAATTTTTACAACGACAATACCAAAGTTCGATAGGCGATGGTTCAAATATCATTTTTACAAAAAGGCTAATACGATGGTTGGCTTGAAACAACTTCAAATGTTAAAGATATAAAATAGAACCTTTGAAACAATAAGTGAAACAATAAGTGCATAATTGAATTTAACCTTAAGTTTAACATAATTAAAAAATATCACTACTTATACACATTTATCGCTATTTTTTCAAGTGTCAACACATTAGTTTTATCTTAATTTGAACAAAAAAAAAAGACTAATTATTTTGAACAAATTTGAAGTTCAAAGGTTAGAATGAAACTTTTGAAAATTAACTCAAAGGCATTATTGAAAACCTAACCTAAAGTTTAGGAATATTTTTGTATAATTTAGTTAAAATAAAAAACACCGAATTGAAAGGTGTTGGAACAAGGAGAAAGAACTAGCATAAATGTTTTTCTTTTGCAGATTTTAACGAGTGATCAGTTACTATAATTGAAAACTAAATATGTCACTAGAAATCTCATGGATAGTAATAGATACTCTATGTCTTTATCCACAAAGTTATGCTCAAATAAAAACATTTGAAATTTGCAATCATGTTTAATAAAATCATAAATCAAACTATATTAGTGTTCTAGAAAATAGTTTCTTGATTTGATATTATGATTAAATGAACATGCTTGAATGATTAAGACATCACTAATTTTCTCTACAGGTTAAAGATTTCATTGTCAAAATTAGTTTAGCTCAAAGGTAAATGATATAATCTTCCATCCTAGAAGTGGGAGGTTCAATCCCCCATCTCCTATATATATATTAAAAGTTATGACCGGTAAATTATTCAAACGGAGTTGAGGTTGAGCATTAAAATAATTAGGCATCTTATTATATAGGTAAAGGAGTTTCTAATTACATCAATCGAGTCTTTTTTTTCTTTTTATACCTATAACCGTCCAAGCCAACTTATGTGCACTTTGACTAGTCTCATGGGACAACCTAGCTAACCTTACCATATTTGGATGTCAAAGAAACTCATATAATATTAATTTCTAGGTAGGTAGCCACTATAAATTCAATTCATGACCTCTTAGCCATTTATTGAGATTATGTCTCCTTTTCTATTACTAGGCCAACCCATGATGGTTTATATCAATGGGATATTCAACCCTAAGTTATATAGAAAAAAAAAAAAAAAAAGTGATGTTCAGGCCTATTTGGATTGACTTTGAGCGTTATTTGCATTTTGTATTGTGCAGTTGCATTGCATTCAATGTTATTTTTAGTAAACTTTTAAAGCTGAAGTATGAGAATCAATAACTGAATGAAGTGTGATTTGATGAAAAAAATACCTCCATACATATTTTATGAACAATGGCTAAGGTTCGAGGAAGAAAATGCTTAATAAAACCATATAAAAAATGTATGAATGATGAGTCGTATAAGAAACTGTGATATCCACAAAATCTAACAAATCAACTACAAACACTGTCTACACCAATGAACAGTATACATAATTTAACAGATACAAGAAAGCAAACAATATGCTTGTGGAGAGGGCAAGGGCCTTGAATGAGGAAAACAAATACAAGATTTTGTAGGGGGGAGGGAAATGTGGTATTTGGATAACAAATGCAACTAAATTTCTGGCAGCTAAACATAAAAGTTTTGAACGGTGGGTCATCTCTTCTTTGATATATATATATATATATATATATATTAAATAAACTATTGGCGAAACGAAACGGTAGGTTTCACTAGGCTATCTCTTTCAACAAGTGGGAGAGGACGTATCTGATGTGTTGTCTTTTGGACTCGGAGAAGAAGTCGATCCTTTCGATTTGTTGTCTCCAGTTGGCTGTTGATGAAGCTGATGCAGCTGATGGAACTGGTAATGTTGTTGTTGCTGCTGCTGCTGCTGCTGGGAGTGGATTTGAAGTTGTTGAAACTGCTGAGCAGTTAACAAAGTGTGCATTGCTTGATTATTTGGGTAAAATGGTTGGCCAGCTCCAAAGGAAGCAAAGTTTGTAACTGATCCACCATTTGGGATTGATTGGCCAGTCAATACTTTCAAATGCTGAATTTCCTCTTTGAGTGCTTCATTTAGAGCTGTCAAAAGAGAGATACTAATAAAGATGGGGCTCACAAGAATATTACTGAATCTTATCGAGAAGAGTTGCAAAAAAAAACTTCAACAGGAACTACAACATTACAAACCATATCTCGTTTTGGAAATTACAAAAGCGCAAAAATGGACTTGAAAGTTAACAAATGCCAATTGCTTAGTTCTATGAATGCTTCAGAAACTCAAGTTTCCAGTTGCTTAATTCTACGAACCCCTCCAAATCTCGAGCAAGCATGACCCGATGTTTTCAAGATAATGACTGGCAGGTTAAGACAACCATAACGAAGCTATGTTCTGATACTTCATCTAGTCAACCTCTTGTTTAGTATCAACTCTTATTATGTCTCTACAAATGTTCGCTTGAGGCATACTTGTACTCAAGCCCCAATCCATTTTCTTAACACTAAAAGCTCTTATGCAATAGGATGGAGAATTAGTTGGAGATTAAAGCAACTTTCAATGTGACAATGTCTATGAATGCCAAAAATGCAAATATAATCATCTTCCAAAAAGGACCTACATTTCAACAATTAAAAATGGAGCGATTAGATAAAAACTAAGAGAAGGCAGCTATAATGGGCAATCGCCAAAGTCTGATAATTTTAAAGAAGCATTGATGATATTCGATTGCAAGGGTGGGCAGGTTTTGTCATTTATTCTAATCTCAGAATTTTGAAGAAGCTTTGATATCATGTTTTGCTGAGTAAGGGAAAAAAAGGAAGAAAAAATGAGATGGATCTCCTTGTTGTGCTTGTTTTCTTCGCTTGATCAGTTTCAAGAAGCTGGTTATTGGAGGCCTCAGATTTTAGGGTGGCTTTGTCACCAAGTTGCCATAGTTGGAGGACGGAGGTTGGATTTTTCTGATTTTGTTTGCCCCTTGCCAAGTTCTCGGCGGTCTCTTTCTATTTGAATTCGCCAGTTCTAAGGCGTTGTGGTTCTCCTTTTAATCTAGTCAGTTTGTTCCTCTCTTGCGGCTCTGGTTTAATGGATTGTTGGTTATCACCAGTTTATTAGAAGTTATCCTCACCACATGGTTGCTCGTTCTCAGAGTTTCAGTTTCAGTGGCATTTGGAATTTTCATTCAAAGAGACAATTTGTTTCTTCTTGGGTTGGATTTGATTGTATTTACTTTAATTTTCTGAACAAGTCCAGCTTTGCGCTATTATCTTGCTTATTATGTTTTATTGTACTTCGAGCAATACCCTCTTTTCATTTCATGAATGAAAATTTTTGTTTCAATTTAAAAGATGTGCAATCAAAATGAAACTATAGAGGAGGTCTTACCATCTTGCAGGTGAACCTGCTGCTCCATTGTCTGCAACCGCAGCTTTAATTCATTGTTCTCAGCAGAAAGACCGTTAGTGTCTCTCTGATAATAAGAAGGCAATCAGTAAAACATAAGAGAATTCTGAAATTCAAATGGTATGAAAATATAAAATGAGCATCCAAAAATACGATCAAACATGCACAATAAACTATATGACAATCCACCTGTAAGAGGGTTAACTGAGCAGATAAAGAAGTTGCCTCTGTTTGCAGAGTCTGAACTTTCCGTTCAAGCTCAGCAATGTACCGCATCTTTCTTTCCTTTGACCTAGCAGCCGACTGTCGATTTGCCCATATCCTATACAATGCACAACAAAGGGGATTTACAGACAAATTTTCTATTCTTGTTTTTCCAATTTTCACAGGAAACAGAATGAACATAATAATTGAAGGACGCTGAAGCAAATAATCTCAAACATGAAAAAGTTCGAGAAAAACATGCTTACAATGGAGAGGGGGAGGGAATATACAGAGTTTAAAAACGGTCTCCAGGCTCTTCGAGATCAGAGAGAAAGGTAATCCATGTAAATGATCACACACCAGCTAAATTCTAGAAGCTGCCTCATAACTCAGCACAAAAGATCGAGTTTCATTTTCTTAGAGTTAAAATTCCCCAAAGAAACTCTAGATAGACAAATTATTTTATCTTGAAAATAAATAAAGTAATTTCATCAAACGAGAAATTACAAAGAAAAAGTTCCATACACGGCCAAAGACAAACGATTTGGTTCCTACCACTTAAATATACGGAAAAGAAATTTATTAGAAAGCAATGCTGTACAACATTACAGAATCCCCAGAGTTTAATTACTAGCTAAAACGTTGTAACAACCTTTCATATACAGAAAGAATAGGAATAGCTTCTGTAAAATAATCGGCAACAATAAGAAAACCAAGAAACTAATAATAATAGAAGTTAACCTAAACTAATTGACAACTCAACAATCTTCTCGTTTCATGTTTTAGAAAAATAATAATAGAAGCTTAACCTAAACTACTTGTCAACTATTGATAAAAACACTTCATTACTGTCACAGGTTCTTGAAATTTAGGCAAAGCATCCAACGAAGTTCAAATGTTGAGTTATCATAAATTGTACAGCAACGGTAGTTCTGACTAGCATACGAACATCAATAGTAAATATTAATGAGCAAAATAAAGCAATGCACAAAAGGTATATTGGGTTTGAAGAAAAGCAATGCGCAAAATCTGTTGGGGATACAGATACATCTTGAAATAACACATTATCAGTTTCTTTTCATGTTTAAAGTGGGAGAGGGAGAGAGAGAGAATTATGAAGGAATTATACCTCTTAGCACGTTTGGGGTCAATAAGCGCAAGCTCAGCGAGCTTTGTAGCTGACATGGCTTTCTTGGAATCGGCTGCAGAGGCTTCTTCAGACCCTGAGACAAGCATCTCAGGCTTTATGGTTGTCAAGCCATCCATGGACTGGCTATGCTGGTGTCTAACTCTCGGCCTCTCCTTCAAACCAACAGCAGTATCATCTTTAGAGGTTGCTGCTCCAATTGTTGGAGTAGGAGTTGATATTGCATCTCCAACAGCAGAAGATGACTCGCCAACTTGTATTGCAGAGGTGGCAGTCGAAGAATTGAATTTGTCCATGTCAAGGTACATGGACAACAAATCTTCCTCAGTATCATCAGAAAAAGAAGGGCCATCAGCACTACCAATGACACCAAGGTCATTGTCAAAACAAATATCATCAGGAAGGGTCAGGATTTCTGAATGGGCACGTCTGTGACCAATATTTCTCGGTGGGTTATCAGGCATTTGACTAATATCATGGCTGAACCGATTAGAATCAGTGGGCCGTTCACGACCAAATTGACCTGAATCAGAAAGAGCACCCGACGGCATCGGAGGAAGCAATATTGAAGATGAAGTTGCCTCAGATTTTCCATTGAAAATGCTTCCAGTTGGTGAAAGACCTGAGTAACGACTTGATGGTGGTGGAAATCCACCAGAATAGCCTTGGGGTTTGTCCTTCTCCATCAACTACAAACACCCTTGTAAAGCAACTAAACAACACAGAAATCCCAAGTCACAAATTCTTCATCAAACAACCAAAACTCCAAGTATCTGTAAAGCTCTGAAATGGGTGTTCAAGAAATCGGATCAAAATCCTCAAACCAGACACACATTAAGAATCAAATGCCAATGCATTCAAAATGGGTAAAAAAACAACACGTGGAGGACAGTGAATTATATGGAAGAAAATTGAGAGGCAGGCACAAGAAATGGGGGAAAGGAGGAAAAAAATGGGAGAGATGACTTTTGCAGGCTACATTGAAGCAGGACAACTTTGGAGTGGGAAGTCTGAAATTACGCAATTGACCAAAAGTAAATTGAAGGTTTCTGTTTGCTAACAAAAGAGTGGATTCACATAAAAAAATGATAATGTCCTCTTGCTTTTATATTTTTATTTTATTTTATTTTATTGTTTTACAAGAGACAGAGATGTGTATTAATTGCAAAAGAGAAGACAGCTTGCATGTCGGGGAAGAGAAAATCCCCTCCCAAGGTTCTAAAAAAGAAGAGCACTCCAATTATTGATAATAATGAGGAGGATATAATTACAAAAGAATTTTTTGTGATTTGAGCATCATCAAGGTGATAACTTTTGTACAATCCGTGGTGGCTACCTACCTATGATTTAATATTCCATGGGTTTCCTTGATACCCAAATGTTGTAGGATTAGGAGAGTATTCCAAAGAAGAAGAAAAAAAGGTGATATCTTTTGTACATTACTAACAAAATATTCAAAAGAGATGACTCCAAAGGTGCCAAAGGAGATCTCTCACCACACAACCCCAAAGAATTCTGGCTTTATCTCTCAACGACAAACCCTCAATAGCCTAGCAAAGTCAAGAGTCCAGATTTTGATGAAAACATAAGTTTAACCGTAATTTATCTAATAAAAAATGACCAAGCCCTTTGGGAAAAAGGGCATTGGATAAAGATGTGATCAGTGCTGATAATACTTAAGTACATTTACAAAAATCCCTTCATATATAACGCTCAAATGGACAAGGGACCAAGCTTCCTTCTCAGATCTATCAACTCTATTGTTCCTCACCCTAAAGGCCCCATAACAAATCACGAACACAAACAAGCCACAAAAAGTGACCCTTTTCACAAAAAGGCAAATGAAGCATAAACTCCTCAAACATATGGAACTACAATCTCTAGATTCGGCCAAGCTAAGATCATTGGAGATTCAGACTAAAGGAAACAAGTCTAAACTGCCTAGGCGTCAAAACATGATTGAGGACCTCAGCAGCTCCTCTACATAGGATTCGGCATTGTGGCTTAACAAGCAAGGCATCCTTCTCATAATCTGATCCAGGATGTAACTTTCTCGTGAAGAACCTGCCAAACAAAAAATTTTACCTTCTTGGGAATTTTAACATTCCACATAAAATAACAGACGAGAAGACTAGAGGAGGAGGGATTAACCAAACAATAAAAAAGGGAAATACATGAGAACCCCACAGAAGGACTAGGGTCTCAGATACAAATATCCCTCCTCCCTTGATTAACAAAGAAATGCCCAAGTAAAGATACAAGAGCCAAAATATCCACTGTTTCCCAGTCAAACAACAAATGATAGAGCCCACAGTCTAGAGAATGAGAAAAACCCCAGTGAGAAGGAAGCCACCAGGTAGAGTAGAGTGGTATAAAGAGGAAATAAAGAGCATGTGTCCCTGTTCCCCACTACACTCTAAACAAATTGCAAAAAGAAAAGGAGCCCCTCGAATATAGCTTTGCACAAATTTAAGCCTTTGTCTATTTTAGTCTTTTGTTCTTTTGAAACATTTGTCTTGGTCCTTGTGGTTCTAAGAAGTATTTGTTTTGGTCACTTAATTTTCTTTCTTATTTTATTTTTTATCAAAATTTTAACAAACCGCTACTTCCAAAAAATTTCTTGTTACCATAAATTTGTATTAAAGAGTTTCCATAGTGTAAAGAATCTGGGTCAGAATTTTGCAAACAATGACCAAAATGGTCACTTTTCAAAAGTACATAGGAACTAAAATAAACACAAGTTAAAAGTGCATAGAGAAAATTATAGGGCCTAAAACAAACACAAGTGAAAAGTATAGGGACCGTGAGGCACATTATTGTAAGTATAGGGACCAAAATGAAATGAAGACGAAACTGCAAGGCCCAAAATAATATTCAAACTTTTATTTTCAAATCTATGTCAATAATTTTATATAGACAATACCCTTCATTATTTCCATAATATCTCTATGTCCACTATTTTATGTGATTTGTGGCTCTTAATGAATTCAATTGAATTAGTTCAAAACCAAAATTTCCATTTTTAATTAAATACTTTAACTTTAGAAAATTTAAACCGAAGCATCTTCTGGAATGGAATTCGAGGATATAAAATAACAACTTGTTACAAAAAATAAACAGCTATCAGTCACTTGGTCTTTGGATTTTAAATTGGAATGCTTTTATTTTTCTTTTGCGATTGCTTATTCACTATCTTCTTTATCTTTTGTACTATCTTGAGCTTTGGCTGTTGTCATTACTCCAATTAAATTGTTTTGTCTTCTTTCAGAAAAGAAAAAAAAAATGAAAGAGTTATGTTTATTGCCTGTAAATTCATTTCTCAGTTCAATTTCCTTTACAATCCTTCTACAAAACAGAGATTGAGATTGAGAAATGAGGGAGCTGGCAAAAGCAGAAGGCCACCGATCCACTCAAACACAAAAACAACTGAGCTCGGTTCAAAGAAAATAAAAGAAATTTAGGAGGAGAAAAACTCTCCAGGATTGAAGCAACGACGCAAACAATGGAGCAACAATTCATGTGCCCCAACGTGTGATGCAGAGCATGAACTCAGTTCAATCCAGGATCTTCATTCATTGACTAACGGTTCTTCTTCCCTTAATTTCGATTCAGACAAGTGGAATTCGAAGAAACTACCCTCAAATGTGGGGGGAAAAAAACTTTCGTACGAATACTAATAATCAATTTTGTTTTTGATTCCTAGATAAACCAACGGCGAATTATGTGATTGTCAAAGACCGATCTTCAACCGACCCAGTAGAGTTTGAGCTTGCAGAAATCCATGAATAAGCATAAAACGAAGATGGGAATAGAGAAAATACCTTGAAACCAAACGAAGGAAGAAGATCTGTGAAGAAGACCGAGAGAAGGGATGCCCACCGGACCAGCTTGCAGGGGAAGGAGAGGGATTAAGCCGCTAGTTAGGGCTGTATCAATTTCTTGCTTCCCCTTTTTTAATTAACTTTACATAAATTTTAGCAATTAACCTTTTTGTCCTAAAAGTCTATATAAATTTTCACTAAACTTTCAATTTCGAGCTTATATTCAACTAAATATTGCATTTTCGATATATATTTTTATTTTTCGAATTCTGAAAATTTTCATCTTTTTTAACCCAATTCAACTAAATATTGCATTTTCGATATATATTTTTATTTTTCGAATTCTGAAAATTTTCATCTTTTTTAACCCAATAAATACGAAAAATCAAGTTTTTTTTTAAGTTCAATTTTGATGCGGAGATACGAGTTTAAAAAAGAAAGACCATATCATTTATCATTAAGTTAAATTCACGTTGACAAGAAATATGAGGATTGTTAGCTACATTTTTACTTTAGAATCTAGAAATGTTTGTAGCTTTTTATCTTGTGGCAAGTTTTTCTTCAATTGTGTGTGAGAGTCAAAATTAGCATAACTCAACTAGCATAATGCACTTTATATATTGTCAAAAAAAGAAAAGGAAAAAAAAACAATTATAGGTGAGAAATGAAATTCTTGACTTTTGATAGTACTTGATTTCTTATCCACTTAATTATGATTACACTCGGATTAACATCTTATGACGAGTTTTTGTTCAAATAATGATTGAAATATTTTCATAATTTTCAAAATGTGAAGTTGGTAGAATGCAAAGAGAAATCCACATCAAAAGAGTTAGACATTTTTCTTTTTTTGAATGTTAAAAAAATATTAGTTAGATTTCAAACTTTCATGTTTAATCTAGTTTGATGTTAAAATTTAAAAAAAAAAAATATTAGTTAGATTTCAAACTTTCATGTTTAATCTAGTTTGATGTTAAAATTTTAAATGTCTATTTTAGTTCAACCTTTAAAAAAAAAAAGAAAACTATTTTGGTCTCTTAATTTTTATAGTATCTATTTTGTCCCGAACTTCTAAGGAAGAATAATTTTGGTCATTGTCACATTGTTTTTTACCCCAAAATTGATTACTCAATACTTAATTTTAACCTAATTGGTTTGCATATATGTTCATATTAACATGTTAGAACATACTTGTGATTGTTGCTGATTTGTTGAAATCAAAATAAATGTAAGAACCAAAATGAGATATTATCATTGTTATATACACTATAACAACCACCACGTTCAATAAACAACTTTATAAACTACTGCCTTTTTTTAGGGCCTCTGGTTTGGTTCAAAATTATGGGCTTTTCACAATGAGTTGGGAAACCAAAAAAAAAACAAAAAAAAAAAAAACAAACATGTTTCAAGTTTTATATGTTGTTGTATGACACAACTATATTTAACACGTAAATGTTTGTTTAGATCAACAACATATGTGATAGAAAATTAGAACATTTTACCTAAACCAATTGAATTATGCTTAGTTAGAAAGTAAATGGTTGTTTGCTTGAAAAATGACATAACAATGCATACATATAATTTACCATCTTAAAATAACAATCTACGTACTATTCATAAAATATATATTATCGTTCTTTCTATTAAAAAAACAAAAAAAACAAAAGAAAAACAAACAAAAACATAAACTACAGTCAATAGGAACTTGTACATGCCCCATTTTTTGGGTTGACATTTGTTCTTTACTTATACTTTGTTCAATATCCATTCAATTTTTAATTATTTGTATTTGGAAACTTGTGTTTGTTTTCGAAAATTATTTACTATAGTTTTCATTTTTCTTTCTTTTTTCATTTTTTAAAAGAAAATAGATATATTTGTTTTATTTTTTTATGCACACAAAAAATTATAATATAATATAAAAATATATATGATTTTTCAGTTATATGGTCTGAGTTTTTAATTCACGAAGTACAAATACAAACATAAAATTTTATTTAAAGATATGTTGTGATGTGGTTTGAGCTAAAACTAAACAAAACTAATAGAAGCGAGAAAAATTAAAGGGAAGCATGTCTCAAGGAGTTAATTTCATCGATCAAATTTACTTTTTAAGTAAATTGAATGCAAATAACTAGTATGCAATATTCCATTAAAGAGATCTAAGGTCACAATTGTCTATCCCGAGCACAATTAATACATATGCACGTTAAAAAATCAATGTCCCCATATAATGTCACTGACATGCCATATTTTAAGTTAAATATGTGCTCGACATATTAGTAATTGACGATTTAATCTCCATCTCCACAACTATTCTAATATATATATATATATTAGAACTTTGAAAAAATTACAATGTAACCCTTATTTCCCAAATTATGGGAATTGCCATAAAAATATGTTATATGAATTGTTTTGTATAGACATTTCATTTTAGAAATGTCAAACCGCATCGATATTTTATTCCTATTTTCACTTTAAATTTTACTGCCAATTTGGAGTTGTATTAAAAAAAAATTAAAAAATGAAAAAGAAAAAATAAAAATGAACGAGGACTAATGGGCTCACTCCTAGCCTTAGCCCACAATTTGAAGGAAGCCACCGTAGCCCGAGTTCCCGTCGGAGACCAGAAGCTCAGTCATCGAAACCATGTCCGTTCGCCATTGCCACCTCCAACTTCCGGCTTAAGGTTCATTTCCATTTCTTCTTTCTCTGCTCCATCGAACACACAGCAATCTCGAAATCAATTTATGCTGGTTTGTCAAGGTTCTCGTTTCATACTCCTTGGATCGCGAGCATATCTTCATGGACATTCTCTTTGCTCAGATCCAAGCCGACCTTCGCTCCAACGATGCCCTTCGCCAATCTGGCGCTCTCCTCCAGGCCCTGCAGCAATCCGCCGCCGGCCGGGACATCTCCGTCATCGCCAAGTCCGCCGTTGAGGAGATCGTAGCTTCACCTGCTTCTGCCGTTTGTAAGAAACTTGCGTTTGACCTCATTCGTTCTACGCGTCTTACTGCGGATCTTTGGGACATTGTGTGCACCGGCATTCGCACTGATTTCGACTTTCCTGACCCCGATGTCACCGCTGCTGGGGTCTCAATTCTCGCTGCGATCCCTTCCTACCGCCTCGCCAAGCTGATTACCGACTCACACAAAGAAATTTCTGCTTGTTTTGATTCCCCTAGTGATAATTTGAGATTCTCGATCACCGAAACTTTGGGGTGTATTCTTGCTAGGGATGATCTTGTCACGCTATGTGAGAATAATGTTAGTCTGCTCGATAAGGTCTCGAATTGGTGGTCGCGGATTGGGAAAAACATGCTGGATAAGTCGGATGCTGTTTCGAAGGTTGCCTTCGAGTCAGTCGGAAGGCTGTTCCAGGAATTTGATTCGAAGAGAATGAGTAGGTTGGCAGGCGATAAGTTGGTGGATAGTGAAAATTCGCTTGCTATTAGGTCCAATTGGATTTCATCAATGGCAGACTTCGTTTGGAAGAAGCGAAATGCTTTAATGGCAAGGTCCCTGATTTTGCCTGTGGAGAGCTTTAGGGCCACTGTGTTTCCAATCGTGTATGCAGTGAAGGCTGTAGCTTCTGGGGCAGCTGAAGTCATCAGTAAGCTCTCGAAGTCTTCTACTGGCAATGGGACCATTACAGACTCAAGTGCGGAGAGGTTAGTGGGAGTCTCAGATGTAGTTACCCATTTAGCGCCATTCTTAGCTTCGTCGTTGGAACCGGCATTGATTTTTGAAGTAGGGATTAATATGTTGTACTTGGCTGATGTGCCTGGAGGGAAGCCTGAATGGGCTTCACAGTCGATCATAGCAATTCTCACCCTTTGGGATAGGCAAGAATTTTCTTCTGCTAGAGAAAGTATTGTTCGGGCTGTTGTTACCAATCTTCACCTCCTTGATCTGCATATGCAGGTATGTGTATTCATATTTTGTAGGCAACATGTTATTTATCTGCATTTTGTGGTGTGTTAAGACGTTAATTTCTTTACAAGATTTTATTTCTCTGCCTCGGCCTTCAAAGTAGGATTGTACCTTGACAATATGATATCTTGTTGTTAGTAGGTTTCATTGTTTAAGAGACTACTTCTGATGGTGAGAAACTTGAGAGCAGAGTCAGATCGTATGCACGCCTTAGCATGTATTTGCCGTACGGCTCTCTGTGTCGACCTTTTTGCCAAGGAAAGTGTTCGTAGAGGTCAAAAACCCCTTGCAGGAACTGATATTGCCTCTTTATTTGAAGATGCTAGAATTAGAGATGATCTTAATACCGTTACTAGTAAAGGATTGTTCAGGGAGGAATTAGTTGCTTCATTGGTGGAAAGTTGCTTTCAGTTATCTTTACCTTTGCCCGAACAGAAGAATTCTGGGATGGAGAGCAGAGTTATTGGAGCCTTGGCCTATGGAACTGGTTATGGAGCACTAAACTGGACAGAGCCTGCACTGGAGGTGGTTGAAGTCTGTAGGCCCTGTGTCAAGTGGGATTGTGATGGTCGCACATATGCAATTGATTGTTACTTGAAGTTGCTAGTTAGGCTATGCCATATATATGATACCAGAGGAGGAGTAAAAAGAATCAAGGATGGGGCATCGCAAGATCAAATTTTGAATGAGACAAGGCTGCAAAACTTGCAACGTGAACTTGTGAAAGATTTACGCGAGGTATTTCAACTTGTTATATCTCTCTTTTCAACTTTAAAATATATTAACCTGCTTTTAATGGTTTCTTATCATCAATTTAATGATGTGGCAGGTAAACACCCCAAGAATAAGTGCCCGTCTTCTATGGGCTATTTCAGAACACATTAATCTTGAAGGTTTGGACCCCCTTTTAGCTGACGACCCAGATGATCCATTAAATATCATCATTACAAATATCCACAAGGTCTTATTCAACGTAGATACAGCAGCAGAGACAACAAATAGACTTCAAGATGTTCAGGCAGTGCTTTTGTGTGCTCAGCGATTAGGATCGCGTCACCCTAGAGCTGGCCAGCTATTGACTAAAGAACTTGAAGAATTTCGAAATAATGGCTTGGCAGATTCAGTCAACAAACACCAATGCCGTTTAATACTACAGAGAATTAAGTATGCTTCTAACAATTCAGAAAGCAGGTCAGTATATAGCATTGGTAAATATCAACTTTTTTGGTTGTGCTCATCATATAACTTCCTTCAGTTTTTGGGGAAAGTATTTTTACTACTAATGTCAGTTTTTGCTGAACCACCTAAAAAGCCACCAGCTCCTTTTCTTCATTTAGTTGAACTAGCATTCTCTCCCAAACTTGGACTTTTCTGTAATAATAGAATAGTAACTACAACTTTCTTAAAATGAAATTTTTAGTTAGGTCTGGTTTTCTTTTACCTTTGAAGCCTGTTGAGTAAGGATGGCAGGCAGCAAAGGCTGGCTGGTTTGGATTAGGTTGTGGGAATTCACGCTGTCGAAGATTCTTAGCTTCAGCCATGGGGCTGTTTCCCCTCGCTTTTGTAAATTTCATTATTTTAGTTAAATGTCTGTTTTCCATATTTTAAAAAAAAGGAAAAATAATGATGCTTGCCTCTTGAAACACACTCTCTTTTCTCTCTATTCTTGAAAGATTGAAGTGGCATTTTCCCTTCTTTCCGATGGGCGATTAAATAGTGTTCTTGTTTGTGGCCTGGCTGTCTCTAAAGGAAAGGGGGACTTTGTTAGGAAGCCTATGGGTCAAAGTTTTTACCCTCTTCTAGAAACTTACATTGAATGTTTCCTATTGAGTTTTCTCTGATTATTAGGTCTTTGGCTTGGGTGTTGGAAGTGGCTTAGGGTGCACTTTATGAAAATTAGTTTTTTATTTTGGGGAAGTTGTTCACATTTTTAATGAGAGATTTTTTTTTTTGTTTTGTTTTGTAATTTTTATTCTTCTATCATTTAGAGGCTTCTTGGAGTGTCCCTCCTGGGTGGGGTTGGGGGGGTTGCTCACAGTAGCCAGAATCATATTTTTGTTTTTTATGCCTGGTCTTCATTTTGTGTAAGATTGATTATCTGTTTGCTCCAAAATGCTGATCAATGCTTAGGATCTCCCTTTGATTCTCGTTTCAGATATACTTTTCTTTTTCTCTTTCTATTTAATAAATAATCGAGTGAAAATTTTATTTAATGAAATCGATTATGATCATTTACAGATGGGCTGGGGTTAGTGAAGCCAGAGGAGATTACCCATTTAGCCATCACAAACTAACTGTGCAGTTCTATGAAGCAGCAGCAGCTCAGGACAGAAAATTGGAAGGTTTAGTTCACAAGGCTATTTTAGAGCTTTGGAGGCCAGAACCTAGTGAATTAACTCTTTTGCTGACAAAAGGAATTGATTCTACTCTTCTCAAGGTTCCTCCAACTGCAACTACTTTGACTGGCAGTAGTGATCCTTGCTATGTGGAAGCATATCATTTGGCAAACTCGAGTGATGGAAGGATTACTCTACATTTGAAGGTTAAAGATGTTTCTCCTCTCATTACTGCAGTTTACTGGATAGAAACTATTAATCTGGAGTCATTTGATTTTTTCTAAAGGAAATATTATGTTAATAATCCAGACACAAAATCTATACCCTTAATGAACATGGGTTCAATAGTAGAGAAACAAAACATAGGATCATTGGGTTGAACCTATTCAAGCTGGCCTACAAACACTGTACAGAAGTTACAAGAAGCAACCCTAATTGTCGGCAATAAAAAAGGACAAGCACTGGAACACGAAGAAGGTACCTGCATGGAGCTATAGAAGCAGAGTCACACTCAAAACCTTACAAAGCAAATATCTCCTTTAGTATTTTTGTGAGTACTTTGGTCAAGACTTCATACTGGGTAATGAGACTAATTGCCAGTAATCCTTCCCCATCAACACTTTCTCCTTTCTATCAGAAATAGGAAACTCTCCTTGAGATCAGTTTGCATGCCCATAGCGCATTTGAAAAGTCAGATTGAAAAGTTATATATAAAGACTGGATTGGCTTAGCTGAAGAAACTCAAAACCCATGAAACCCAAGAAAGAGCTATATATAAAGACTGGCTTGGCGGAAGAAAAGAAAAACCCATGAAAGCCTAGAAAGAGCTATATCCAAAGAAACCGAATAAAAATATCCCCAATTTCTACAATCAAGAATAAAGGAATATCTGAAAAATGTTTTCATGCTTCACCTCCTTTCACTTTCTGTTAGATATTTATTTGGTTCTTTTCTAGGTGTTAGTGTATTGAGTCTATTGACATTTTCCAGGTTCTAAATTTAACTGAACTTGAACTAAACCGGGTGGATATCCGAGTTGGGTTGTCTGGAGCATTATATTTCATGGATGGTTCTCCTCAAGCAGTGAGACAGCTGCGTAATCTTGTGTCACAGGTACCCATTTGTAATGAATCATTTTGTCTTTTGTTGTTCGTTTTCTTCTTTTTGGTGGTTAATGTGAACTTTCAGTTACATGACAGAAAAAGTATGTGAACTATTGATGTTCATATTTCATGTTAAATTACTTTTAGGTATTATTGTTTAAAAGCCTAATTACATGTAGATAATAATATTAGAGTGAGAATGCTTGAGTCAGCCACAGCCTAGCATTAAGCGTTTGAAACTAATAGATGCGGCGCTAGAGCAAGAGAGTAAGCTCTGTTATGTCACAGTAGCATCTTTTACTCTCCATACTAAACTACTAGTTCAAATATCAGGCTTTACGTTGAAACAAAATTTTTAACTCATGCTAGGAGAATGCTAAGAAATATTTTAAATACTTTATCATGGCATAACAACTTATTTTGCCTTCGGGGTTAATTACTATTAAATTCTCACTTGATATTAGAAAAAGCATTTTCACTTGCCCCCTCTTACCTTGTTTCATAAGTGAAAGGTAATCTCACGACTCTACATTTACCCTCTTTTCCAGGATCCAGTTCTGTGCAGTGTAACTGTCGGTGTCTCACATTTCGAGAGATGTGCCCTTTGGGTTCAAGTCTTATACTACCCCTTCTACGGAAGTGGTGGGGCTGGAGATTACGAAGGTGATTACACTGAAGAAGATTCTCACATTGTCAGACAAAAGAGAAGCTTAAGGCCAGAGCTAGGAGAACCTGTGATTTTGAGGTGTCTTCCTTACAAAATCCCGCTGACTGAGCTTCTCTCGCCACATAAAATATCTCCTGTTGAGTTTTTCCGCCTATGGCCCAGTTTACCTGCAATTGTAGAGTATACTGGCACTTATACCTATGAGGGGACTGGTTTCAAGGCTACTGCTGCGCAGCAATATGGAGCATCTCCTTTTCTAAGTGGATTGAAATCTTTGTCCACCAAGCCTTTCCACAGTGTTTGCTCATATATTATTCGAACTTTGGCTGGGTTTCAGGTGAGGTTCTATACCACTTGATTTTTTTTGTATGCCATGATATTCTTTTGCTTTTTCTCAGCGAAAGTTGTCTTTTATCCCATTTATATAATGTTTGACTTGAGCTTCCTAAAAGAAAAAGGAAACTTCTTTTTTTTGATTTGTCATTTTCTTTTCCTGCGTTGGTGATGGTCTCCATGCCCATGATAATATAATAGGATTGTCCAGAGAAAAATGACAAATGCCCCGCTCGTATTTGCTTCCTGAAGTACAAACACGTGGTTCATGAAGGTATCAGCTAATACAAACCCATTCCAGTCTATCGGATGCAAACTTCAAAGTGAAAATACTTGAAAGAATTTTCATGTTGGAATTGTGGGAATGTGTGAAAAGCTTTTATGTAACAATTCAAGCATCGGGCATTATGTGTAATGAAGAATCATCAAGTAGCACTAGGTGACATGCATTTATACGGCCACGTGATTTAAGTGGCTTCCTCAAGATGAGTGACTTCTCACTTTCGACATTCATGTTTAGAACCGTGGATTTTCCCAGGAATGTATAGTATCAAGGAAAGGTGGCATAATTTCTCAAAATAGGAATGTTAGTTCTTAAAACAAAGATAGCAAGCCTTAATCGATGACTTCTTGGAAAGAGTTTTTTTGGCTAAATTTTTCCGAAGATAGGAATGTTAGTTTTGGCTATCACAGTTGAAGACAACGGTGACATTATTTGTGGTATGGTAGCCTGTGGTCTACAAACAAAAAAGAGCCTAAAGAAATAGTACCAGTTGTCTGTTTAGAATAGTAGACTGATATTGTGTTTGGTTTGCTGGATAAGATAAAATCAGGGAATGGAGTAGAATGAGGAATTCAAGGAATATAAGGCGGGATGCATAGAGTTTGAAATTTTCTATCATCCGGGCCCAAGACATGCTAGTCGCCATTTCTACTCTTAGTGACCTCGCTTCTTATTGGAGTTAATGGTCTTGTTGGCAAACTACAAATAGTTAATATTTAGATGAGATCCCCCTTCCTTAAAGCCTCTTAGAACATCATTTTCTCTTTCCTCATCTGAACATTTTGAATGTACTTGTTCAACATGATTCCAGATGTTCCTTGATTATAATTGTCAACCGTAAATAAATTCGTTCAACTTCAAATCTTTCTTTTTTTGTTCCTTTGTGCTGGCTGAGGCTGCACTGAATTTATGGTCCTTGAAATGGTATACTCGAAAGCTAAAGCTAATACGTCCACAAGTTAACTAATAAATGGAGTGGCTATGGAACCATTACTGACCTGTTCCTATTTGAATGCTTGTAGCTTTGTTTGGCTGCAAAAACATGGTATGGGGGGTTTGTGGGGATGATGATATTCGGAGCTAGTGAAGTAAGCAGAAACGTAGATCTGGGCGATGAGACAACGACCATGCTATGCAAATTTGTTGTTCGAGCATCTGATGCATCAATTACAAAGGAAATCGAAGCCGATCCTCAAGGTTGGTTAGATGACATAACTGATGGAGGCGTTGAGTACATGCCTGAAGAGGAAGTCAAGGTAGCTGCTGCAGAAAGGCTGAAGATATCAATGGAACGGATAGCTTTGCTCAAGGCAGCCCAACCTCCACCAAAGACCCCAAAATCAGAAGAAGAAGAAGAAGAAGAAGAAGATGAAGCCGAAGACATTGATGGAGGAAGAAAGAAGAAAGATAGTCAGGAAAACGGTAAGGGACCATCAACATTGTCGAAATTAACTGCAGAAGAAGTTGAACATCTTGCTCTTCAAGCTGCAGTCCTTCAGGAATGGCACATTTTGTGTAAAGATAGAGCAAAAAAAGCTAATTAAGTTGATTTTTTTTTTTTTTTTCTTTCTTGTTTCCATAGTGAGAAAAGGTTTGGATACGTAGATTATTTGGCTTGTGGTATAATGTGGATTAGCCAAACTCTGTAATTTTGACTGCGAGTGTTCTCTCATTGCCATTCCTCACTCCCTCACCACCCACGGAAGGACTGCCTGTGTATCTGTATCATGTATTTGTTAACTCTGATATTGTTAATTTTTTTTAGAGGTTATCAATGTGTTTTTAATGTGTATTTAATGGAATTTTAGATCCTTAGATAAAGTTTTACTAAAGAAAAGGAAGGACAGAAAAAATGTGTATGATATTTGAAGTTATGGTATTATGTTCTTGAACTTTTAGAGGTTTCAATTGTATTCTTCATGTTTCCGAAGTCTTATCAAAATAATCTTGGTGAACCTTTTTTTTTTTTTTTTTTTTTTTTTTTTNCTTCTCATGCTCCCTGATTTCTGCCTCCCTCTTTACCCTTCTATATATTCATTAATTACATTTACGAATGAGTAGCCGTCCTTCTTTGACTAATCAAAGGACCAACTCTTCTTTCAGCCTCTCCGATTTAGTCTATCTTTTAGTTTTGGGCTTTCTGTCACTTGTCATTTTTTTAAAGTTAGTTTGGCTATTAGCTTTTATTTTTTCTTTTTTCTTTTTTTTTTTTTTTTTTTTTTTTTTTTTGTTAAAAAAGGAGGAATATGTGATGTGTGTGGTGAGTTGTACAAATTGATGTACACAATGTGGTTTCAATTCTGCATTTAAATTTTGGAATAGGATTCAATTATATTTTTTCGTTCTATTTTATTTCTTTACGTCGTTTCAAAACTCTCGTTTGAACCTTCAACTTTAAATTTTCTTCTTTCAAATAATTCTTGATACCTTATGTTTTATAACAAAATAAAGATAAAGATTTAATGCAACAATTACGAGGTCAGATATTCAATTCTTCCACCAATATGTTAAAAGAAATAATAATAATAAAAAACTAATGAGTTGTAAAAAGATATGGATATGGTCATGGTTATATAAACAAATTAGTCTTATATGTGTGTTAAAATCTATTTTTTGAGAAAATTAACTTTTTAGTCTCCAAGTTTTGAATAATATATCCGTTTGGTCCCTAACTTTTAAAAATGTACCTTTTAGGTCCATTTGGTCCCTATATTTTTATAATGTACCTTTTTAGTCCGAATTTTTTAAAATGGAATTAAAAGGTCCCCAAATAATTTTTTATTATTATTTTAAATAATTATATGAGATTTTAAATTAGAAGAATAATTTTTAAAAACCATCTTCTCTCTAAAACTACTTTTTCTAATTTTAAATCATATAATTGTTTTTAAAAAATCAAAAGAAAAAAAATACTTGAAAGACCTTTTAAATCTATTTTTAAAATCTCAGAGACAGAAAAGGTAGAAAACTCATAAATTACATCAATCTATTTTTATAAACTGGGCAACTAAAAATGTACATTTTAAAAACTCAGAAACCAAAAACACATATTATTCAAAACTTGGGGACTAAAAAGGTAAATTTTCCTATTTTTTTAATGTTAATTTAATTGAGTATCAATAATAAATAAATATATATTATAGAATTTTTTTTTTAAGACAATAGAAGGTGAGAGAATTTGAACCATGGACCTCATGGTCACTAATACATCTCGGATGCCAGTTAACCTATGCTTGCTTTCATATAATATATACAAGTAAGACAATATTCACAGGTATTATATATTAACGTATATATATATATATATATATATATTTGTAAATATTTTATATTTTGGTTCATTTTCCTATATTTGAAAATTATCATTTTTTTTATTATATAAAACTTTTATTTTCACATCATTTCACCTTAAAATATTCTTAAACTTTATATTATTTTGTAATTATTTTTTTCATTTATTTTCTAAATTTATGCTTTATGTTCTCTGATCTCTCAACATTTACATATTTACGATATATATCTAAGTGTAATCTTACTAACGGTTTAAAATGCTCAATTATAATCTAATTAAACTCTAATCAAAGTTTTATTAACTAATTATAACCGTTGTTATAAAATTTCTTAAAGTTTTACCCTTATTTACATAAAATGGAGGGATATTGCAAACCTTAGTTTGAGATTCAAGTTTCATCTTTAAAAGAATATTTATTTCTTTGTTTTTAGGATTCCAGTTATGAACATAATGATTTAGAGACGCAACTCTTTGGATAATTAATGCTTATCCAGAATTAGAAAATAAATAAAAAAAAGTACTTCACGTCTCCTACGGTATAAATCCTTGGCTTTCGTAATTCTGTTCATCGCTCTCTGATGTCCAATCCAATTTCAGTTTCAATTTCAATTCTGAGAAGAATTCTTCATCGATTCTTCGAGTGCCTCAACAATCATGCCTCACTTTCGTTCCATATTCTCCAAATTCAAATCTCCTAAGAAATCCCTTTCTACTTCTACATCGTCTTCTTCCATTTACTACCTGCGCACCAATGCCTCAACTTCTCGATCTCAATTCTCTTCTTTCATCTTCAAATCCACTAAAAAACAACCAAATGTGGCAAATCCCTCAAAATTCCCATCTGGGTATTTCTCACATTGTCATGGACATCGATATTCCAGCTTTTCCGGTTGCCGTGGTAAATTTAATCCCGTGTTTACTAATGGGAATTGGCTGACATACTCTAATTTAAGAGGTGCTAGGAGAGGCACTGTTGCGAGTTGCGTGGATATAGTCAGGAGATTTAGTAGCGAGGCGGAGCGAGAGTCTTTAGAATATGATGTTGTCATCATTGGAGCCGGACCTGCAGGGCTATCTGCGGCGATTCGGTTGAAGCAAATGTGCCAAGAAAAGGGTGTTGATTTGTCAGTTTGTGTGGTGGAGAAAGGCGCTGAAGTTGGTAAGCTGCTTGATCACATTCAGATGGACCATTATAGATGTGAAATGCGTGCAATTCTGTTTAAATTTGATCGTCGTAGATGTGAACTGTGTGCAATCGTGTTTAAATTTGCCGTTTCTGGGATAATTGGATTGTGTAACTGTTGATTCGTTCTCTTGGTCTCTAAGTGTCCTGCTGTTGTATGCTTGGTTTGAAATTTGAATTTTGATGGAATTTGAGACCCTTGGTCTCATGACGTTGTACCTCACAACCAAGCCATTTTAGTCCCTTCAACAGTGGTGGGGAAAGTTCTGGGTTCGATTTGAAGTTTTGAACTTTGCATTTTAAAGGTATTTTAGAACATAACAATGTGTGCTTCATCTTCTTGGACTTTAGAGAATAAGCAGTTGTGTAGGAGAAGATTTAGGGAACATCTGAAGGACAGTTGCACAGCGTAGGGATGAATTTGAATGGATTGTTGATGTAACTGCACATGCAATACTTTTAGGGGATTCATGTCATGAACGTGATGCGCCTGATCATTATTCAAATGAGAAGTTCATTTGGATGTTATTAACTATGATTTATTTTTCTTTTATTCTGATAGGAAGCAACATTGCATTTTCTTGGGGACATTTTAACTGTCTATTCGTAGATTTATTTCAGTAACTCAATGAAAAAGTTTTTTTTTTTTTCCTCAAAAGAAAACTGTATAGCCTATGTAGTCATGGAGATTTTGTGTTCCTCAATTTTTATGAATTCTTTTTGTTGTATTGAACCTTCTAGCTCTTCTATTGTTTCTCAACAGGCGCCCACATCCTCTCCGGAAATGTTTTTGAACCCCGAGCATTGGATGAACTAATCCCCACATGGAAAGAGGATGAGGTTTATTTTACTTAGTTTTTCTTTCTCTTTTATAGCAATTCTGCTGAGCCTAGAAAATAGAGGAAATCAAATCCATGTTCCGAAAGTTCTTTTTCCTTTGAAAAACCAAAAATACTATTTTCTGACCATGAACCTTAGATTGTAGGTTTAACTACAAAGAACCACTTAAAAAACACAATTAAAAAGAGGAAAAAACTTTTTGAAAGCAATCAATCAAATATCACTTGAATCCTCTTCCAACTAACTTAAAACACGCCTCAAATTGATTTGCTTAGAACTTAACAGCTCCTTGAATTGTTTTTAGAATCTTAAAACATTATTGGATTGGCCTTTGTTTAAAAAAATATAAAAAAAAAGTCGTCCCCGATCTTTTGTAATCTTGACTCCACTAGGTGTTGTGTTGTGGGCTTGGGTTTCTGTATTGCCTTTTTGTGCTTCCGTTTCCTCCTAATGACAGCTAGTTTCATATTTAAATACGTAGGCTTACAGTTTCTGTATGAATAAAATAATTACTCTTGCATCTCTGAGATTTAAGGGACTCTTTGCTTCAGAAATTTCCAACTAGTAAATGTGAAAAACTTGCTTATATTTAATTTTTCTAATTTCTACCTGGAATCAACAGAAGATCCTTATTTACCATAACAAAAACTTCTGGTGATAATTTCCTTTAATGTTTGTTGCCAATTATTTGCAGGCACCAATCAGTGTCCCTGTGACTTCTGATAAGTTTTGGTTTCTAACAAAAAATCGTGCCTTTTCACTTCCTTGCCCCTTTAATAATGAAGGGAACTATGTGATAAGGTACTCACTAATCATGGTTTGAATCGAGTTTTATTGACCATGTATTTGATACAACTTTCTTGCACCTTATACTTTAGTGTCATTAAATAATTCCTTGGGATAGTTAAACTGCATGCAGATTAGTTTGCACACGTTTAACTGAGAATAATTTCCATGTATTTAGTAGCTTAAGGTATCAGTGAATGTAAAGACTCTTTGTGCACTCAGATAAGAGGGAGGAAAGAAAAAGAAAAAAAAAACTAAAGATTCTTCGTTCACACTGTATACATCTTTATGTTTTTTTCCCATTGTGCGTGTGCATATCAGTGAAATCTAAAGATTCTTTGTTCACACTGTTGTACATGTTAATGGGGTTTCCCATAAGCTGACTATACCAATTTGGTTAAAGAGAAAGGAAGGGGTGTTTTGTATTAAGCCCCTCCATAAACAGATCCATCAGATGCTTTAGGGTAATCTACCTTTCCAGATAGCTTTAATCATATCCTTAAAGGCAGTGGTATCCTCCTGTGGCAAAGAACTGAAAACAGAGCTTCTTTATTACTACTGGCATTTCTTCTTTTGCACTCGTTAATTTTTCATAAATCAAAGATATTGTTATTGTATACTTAAGCTTCCTGACGGGTGTTGAAGTGTTGTAAAGATTTTAGTTTGCATTTTGCTTACCATATTTTATTTTATAATTTCTAAATTATCAGAAATTTACATCTCCCCATGGAATTAACATCTTGTATTCTTATTTGGATGTGGGGGAGGGAGTTTTTTGTGCTTTTATTACATTTTTGTTTTGTATTTTCTTCACCCCCACCCTCAACCCACGTGGACATGCTTTTGCATGGCTTTCTTTTTTATAGAAAAAACTAGAGATGTATACTAAATAGGAGAGAGATCCCCCACTTGCCAAAATCCATTATAGATAATTCCTTTGTGCATGCTTCCTTGTTTTGTAGTTTAAGTCAGTTAGTTCGATGGATGGGAATGAAAGCTGAAGAGTTGGGGGTAGAAATATATCCAGGCTTTGCTGCTAGTGAGGTATCATTCAAGTCCTTTCTCCTCGGCGCTTATCAGCTCTTGGATGATGATATTCTCAAGTTATATGGTGGAATTTTCAGGTATTATATGATGCAACAGATACAGTTGTTGGCATTAGAACTAATGACATGGGAGTAGCAAAAGATGGCTCAAAGAAGGATACTTATCAACTTGGCGTTGAATTGAGAGGTTATATCTCACTTTTTTCATTTCTCTGTTTCAATGCTACCGTTAAACTAATGTGTAATGTCCTTTATCTTCTGTATAGGGCGCATTACGCTTCTGGCTGAGGGATGTCGAGGATCAATATCAGAGGTATCACAAATAATATGCTTATGCTTGAGTTTGATGTGATCATACTTTCATTCTTGCACCACCTGATGGAATCTGCCTTTTCTGTCTCTTTATATGATGAAACAGAAATTAATAAAAAAATATAGTTTGAGGAAGAAGGTAAATGCTCAGCATCAGACATATGCTTTGGGAATTAAAGAGGTGAGTACTTTATTAAGTAACTCTTCATTTGCTAGTTTCCTACTAGAGAATTAAAGAGCTTTCCTTGAACGTCACTCTTTTCCATTAGAATGATCTTTGGACGTTTCAAACTTTTAATTTCATGAGAACTATGTTCCCCTATATTTATTTGAGGAGTGTTAAAAGCTAGATTTGGTACAGATACAGTGAAAGTATGGAACATTCTTATGATAGATATATAAGATTTTTGTTACCTGGCTTGGGTATGCAGTTGAGAATTGAGATCACTTGGACAGTTTATGACCTTTGCTCTGTTTAATGCCCTTAACAGTCTCTATGAAACGTTCTGCCATTGATCTCTAAGATAATCTTTGAATTGTTACCTTTCATCTAGGTAGTTTTAGCACTGCAACCAAGGGTAGCAAGTTTGGGGCTTGCTCATCAGTTAGTTCAATGTTAACATATAATTCTCAGGCCCGGGCTGTAGTTGGGTTGTTCTCTAGCTTGGTATTGCTTCCAAGATAGATTTCTTGGAATGGAAAAGAGGAAAAAGGAACACCTTATTTATTCAACTTTAACTGCCTTTGATAGGCTACTCAAAAGATTAATTAAAAACAATTACTTTGTCACATTCCACATATAAATGAAACTTTTTGTTTCTTGTTTCAGTAAGGAAAAAAAGGGGAAAAATTAGGAAAAGATAAATAATTGTTAAGCTCACACCCTTAACCTGTCAGGTGCTATTCTAATTCTGCAGATTTAGTTTTGATGATATTGGAGTTCCAAATACTTTCACGTATCTGAATATACCTCCAAATCAATGTTTACAACTAGATGGTTGATTGTACATACTCAGGTGTGGGAAATAGATGAGGACAAACATAATCCAGGAGCTGTGCTTCATACTTTGGGTTGGCCCTTAGATCATAAGACGTATGGAGGGTCGTTTTTGTACCACATGAAGGATAGACAGGTAATACGTGATTTTATATTTGTAATATGTTATACATAATAATATATTACCCAAATAAGGGGGTTAATGTAATTTATTTGTGTGCTTTAATTTAACATTTCTTGTCCATAATAAGATATATTTCCAATTGGCTGGAATACTTGCAACACACCTTTAGGTGATGGAAACCTTTTAAGCTCCGATTATTTCATTTATCAATGAAATCTGTTTCTCACATATATATATATATATGTGTGTGCGTGTGTATCTAATGGTTATCCAATTGTGCTAGAACCTTTCACTTTGATTTCTACTAGGCAACTATTTATTGTGTCATGAAAGTTTGTTCTACTAGACAGCTTACTTATTTCATTCATCAATGAAATAATATTTCTCATTGTATATTCTACTAGACTACTATTTATTGTGTCATCAAAGTCCTGGTCATTTTTGCCAGAACCTTTCACTTCGATTTCTACTGAGCATCACAGGCTGTAGTCCTTTTTTATTTTTATTTTTTTTTTTGAAAAGGAAACAGTACCACAGGTTGTAGTCAATATAAACATACCAACCTTGTTTACTGGCGTGTAGTTCCCTGATAGTTCCTTTGGTTTCAAAGCCATTTCTATGCACGTGACTTTACGAGCAATATGCTGTCTGTCTTTTATTTCCAACTCCAGCTTCCCTTGATTTTACAGATTTCTATTGGCCTTGTAGTTGCTTTAAATTATCAGAATCCTTTCTTGAATCCTTATGAAGAATTTCAGGTAAAATATTCTTTTTGTATTATTTGCACAACACTCACCTCTCAAGCATCCCTATTGGGCCCATTAAAACATCTTGTTTAGCTTGACATGATTTTTGCTTCTGTTAGAAATTAAAACATCATCCTGTCATCAAAGAACTTCTAGAAGGCGGGACAGTTGTGCAGTATGGGGCTCGAACGTTAAATGAAGGCGGCCTTCAGGTGTGCCCACCTTTCTTTTCTGGAAAGTTTCTCTCAATTGCATTAGACTGCTGAGAGTTCTAAAAAATTTGTCATCGGAACTACATTGAAGGGTCTTTTCCTAGGCAAATTTAAAACAAAAATGAACATGCTAATAGGTTTTTTTCTTTTCCTTTTTTCTTTTTTTGAGTACATGCAAAATAAGTTAAAAATGAACATAAATAGGGTTTTTTTTCCAAATTAAGTTATTCATTTTTATTTAATATCTTATTGGTTATTTAAGGTTAATGGAGAGGAATGGATATCCATAAACTGGTTGTTATTGGTTATCATTAAATTTAAATTGTAAGTAATAGATAATTGCAGCCAACTCAGTTGTGAGTTGTGACCTGGTAGGGAAGGATTTATTGACTTTCATTTTCAGTAACTATCCTATACTATCAAATAGGAATATGATGCCAGTTAAATTTCAGTCTGTTCCATATCCAGTTTTCCCGGGAGGAGCAATTATTGGATGTTCAGCCGGCCTTTTAAATGTACCAAAGATTAAGGGAACACACACTGCAATGAAGTCAGGTACTCTTCTCAAAGTTCTCTGATTTGTAACTCATCTATTTGATGAAAATCTGAAACTCTTTAAAAATAGCAGCTCATACTTATCACTTCTGAGGAAGAGATGTTTTCTGTTTTTATTGAATTTATTTTTTTCTTTAGCCAACTTCAAGATATCTCCAAAACTGCAACTCATGTTTCCTCCTGAATATTAGCTCTTCTCTTAACTTCTTCAATTTCACAGTCTTAAAAACAGCCTAATTAAGTAATAAGCCACTGAAGAATGATATCGTACTTCTTCTAGTGTCCTTACGTAGCTCAAACTGGTTGTTTGCCTTACGCCTTCTGGTTTGTAAACACAGCAAATTTTTTATGTTTTCTGGTGCGAGTTCCTGGCACATTATCTTTGACTAATATAACATTTTCTACCAAATAGAAGCTTTGCTTAGCGTGTTGATATATGATTCAGTTAGTTCTTTTAAAAGTAAAATCACTCTCTTCGTTCTGGTTTTGCTATTGTTAAGTCAACTGATAATACTGATGTCTTGAAGGCAAAGGCATTTATGTTTGGATTCTCTGTTAAGTATTTCCTCTTAATGATTGGTGTTTACTCATTGTATAGCCAAACTTTTTTGGAAGAAGCATTTTTAGAAATTCAGATTTTTTGTTCATTGTTTCTCTTGTCTTCCACAATTAGACCAAGAACTAGTCTTTTGACATTCAAAATCTGTTTAATCAAGATTCCTGTGGCAAACTTTCCATGAAAGTCGCAATGTAATCTTCTTTTCTTTTCTGATATCCATATGGCTGGACTTTGTTCCTCTTGTGTGTTCTTTCTACATCATACTTAACTAAACTCTGTTTGCTTTAAATAGAATGAGGTAATGTCTACTGAAACGCATATCCATTTGCCCCCAACCCCTTGATGAATTGTTTTCTATGAATACAGTAATATCTGTACAATTACTACAGTAATTCGGTCTCATGAAATACTTGCTTTTAATGATAATACCAACTGCACAAAAGTTTTATTTTTTTGTCCTCCAAAATATCAATTATGTATATTTAAATGAATCTAATATTCAGATGCCTATCTTCTGACAGGAATGCTGGCAGCTGAGGCTGCTTTTGGCACACTTCATGGAGGCTTGAAAATGGATGTGTACTGGGATAGTTTGCGAAGTTCTTGGATATGGGAAGAACTATATCGAGCTCGGAACTATAGACCTGTAAGCAGCTGTTTCCTTCTCTTTACATCTTTTTCTTTTTGAAGCTCTATTTATAAGTATATGTTATTCCATGACTGTTCTTTTTATATTTAAGAAGTTTCAAGAGGTAAAAATAGACTGAGAATAATAAGTTTTCACTAAAATATTGTTGTAATTCCATCTACCGTCTCCTGATATTATTGTAACAGGCATTTGAGCATGGTCTTATCCCCGGCTTGACCATAAGTGCCCTGGAGCAGTATGTATTCGTCTTCGCCTTCAGCTGTTTACGATCACTTAATATTGTTATGTGTGAAGACTATTCAAATCTCTTATGTTCTTTTGGTTCAGTGACAATTTCATTGCATTTTTTTTCTGCCGGCAGCTATGTGCTTAAAGGAAGGTCCCCTCTCACACTAAAGCATGGGAAACCTGACCACGAAGCTACAAACGTGAGTATTCTTATTTCAAAACATTGCGTCTTATTTATCTGCATTTGGAAACATTCATTATGAAACATTAGTTTTTGAGCGGTCAAATTTGTTCTTTTCTTGGTTTTCTTCATTCTGACATTAATCAAAAGTGCAGAGTTGAAGGGGTCTGTAGATCTATCAATTGCTATTATAATCGAATCATTTAAATAATGACGGTCGAACATCAATTGTACTAGTTTCCATGTAATAACAAAGATCAAATACTATTTATTTTGAATTTCTGATCTTTATAGTCATTTATGCAGGTTGCAAGTTTACATACTCCAATTGATTATCCGAAGCATGATAATCTTCTGTCATTTGATGTGCCAACCTCGCTACACAGGTTTTATACCATACAACTTCCTTTTCATAGTTTCTGTTAAACGAGTGAGGAAAAATAGGTAGATTATGCAAGGCAATTATTCAGTTATCACTGATTGTATCTTGTGTGTGGTATAATCCCTTAGCTGATCAAGATAAAATGCAGTGGTCCTTCATAAGTTCTCTCTTAACAGCGGCGATTGGCAAGAGTTGAATGCTCTACTCGTGTTCCTTCAAAATAATAATAATAACAACAATAATAACCGCAGAAGTGGAGGAAAAGTAGGATTTGGAAACTATACTTAGTAGGGAGGGCACATCACTATCCTAAGTCAAATGTTAGCGTTGGTTATTTATAAGTTCTGAAGAACCAAAGTAAAGTTGGATGTTAATGTTGTCAGTCTGTCTACTAGAGGCACAAAGTTTCCTTTGCAGTGATATTTGTCAATGGCCTGATCATTTGTTCTATTGACAGAAAATGTGCCATTTCTCTCTTTTTCTGATATTTATTTGGTTCTCGACTTTTGGTGAATGCTTGAAAATTTGTATATGACTATATGTTAATCATTTTTGTTCATATAGGAGCAACACAAATCATGAACATGATCAGCCAGCCCACCTTCGCTTAAGGGACCCTAAGATTCCCGAGCAAGTAAATTTGAAAGAATATGCTGCACCAGAGTCAAGATATTGTCCTGCACGTGTATACGAGTAATACATATATACACCTACGCTTGTATCATCTACTTGGTAACTTTCATCTGATCATTTCTAATTGTGTTTATTCATGAGTGGAATTGTAGGTACATACCTGACGAAAACAATCAGTTGAAGTTGCAGATTAATGCTCAAAATTGTCTTCATTGCAAGGTAATGTCCAGTGCATTTTACCTTTCATTTGAACTACTTGTTATCATGGAGAGAAGAAAGAACTCTTTTCCTTAGGATAAATCCTACGGGTTTTCTTGACACCAAAATGTTGTAGAGTTAGGCAGGTTGTTTTGTGAGAATAGTCGAGGTGTCCATAAGCTGGTCCGGACACTCACGGATATTAAGAAAAAAAAAAGAAAAAAAAACTCTTTTCCCATTGGCTTATGTAGGCAGGAAGAATGTTGGGGAACTGTCTTTTTCTGCATGCAGCTCTGGTTGTGATGATATTTGAAGCTTCATCAAGAATGTGTTTGTGTGCTTTTGGGAAGGGTAGAGTAGGAGTAGGGAAACTGAAGGCAGTATAAATTAGGCAAAAATCATTGAAAGGTCTCGTTTAAGATTGTCGCAGTGACCTAGAACAGCGTGACAGTGTCAATTCCTAATTTTCATCTCGAGTGATTATTACATCGTTTTAGATCTCAATTTTGATCCAAAAGTCTAACAAATTTCTAGTTTAAGGGCAGTTTTGAAATGTTTATAGTACAAAAGAATGTTGTAGTTGAACTTGTAATCAATGACAGTTTTCTTTTCAGGCTTGCGATATTAAAGATCCAAAACAAAACATAGAGTGGAGCGTTCCAGAAGGTGGTGGCGGTCCAGGTTACTCCATCATGTAAATATGTATAGAATGATATGGGATTCTTGGAGAATAAATGAGATCTTGCTTTGAACTCTTCTGCTCAAAGGGAAAAAGTTTCATCTTTTTTACTAATAAAGCAAACAGTTGATTTATTGTAGCATATATCCTTCATGGTCTGCTTTTTAAAGCATGTCTCCACATTTTTTACTAATAAAGCTCGAGTTTCTTTCATGAGTTTATATTTAGGCTTCGTTTATGCAAAGTTATGTTCAATCACAATGAAAATAAACATAATATCGATAATTACTAGAAAGCTTAAAAATAAACATAATATCGATAATTACTAGAAAGCTTACTTTACATTTTTTTTAGTGAATTAAAATACAGTAACCAAAAACATGTTATAAGAATTAAAATGTCATTTTTCATTTTTATTGAACTTGAAAATCTTTTAATATTTCAATCAAAATTTAAAATTGTAGAATTTTTAAAAAGGTAATTGTTTTAAATGGCAAGATTATTGGAAATATTAACAAGTTACTATTTATCAGGTAATATTTTGTTATATTTATAAATAAGTTGGTTCATTTTGCTATATTTAAAAATAATTCTTTCTAAAAATGAAATTGTAATTATCTTTTATCTTGTTCACATCTCAATTTGGGAAATATGCATAATCTTGATATAAATATATTTAAAATAAAACAAATCACTACTTAAACAAAAAAAAAAAAAAACCATTATTTAATTTAATAAGATAAGATTATTTATTTTTACCCAATATTTTTGTATATGGTTGATTTTTGTTGCAAGGTGTGATAAATACAAACAATCTTAATGAGGTAGATCACACATTTTTCTTATTTCCAACGTTGGTGGGTAAACATGGCCTTAGTGGTATCTCAATTTTGATTGATCAATTATAATTTAAAGTAAAAATATTATTTTGATCCCACTAGTTTTATTCTATTTTTGTTCATGTATTTTTAATAGCTCAATTTCAATGTTTGTACTTTATCTTAAATTTAGTCTCTTTAATAGCATTTTCTTTAAAGATTGTGAACATATATTTCGTGTCTTTTTGTGCATGAAAGTTGTTAATATCTATTATTGTTTAACTAATTTTGATAAAAAAATAACTTTAAATGACTAAATTTAAAATTTATTAAAAAGTGGTATATGGTTTAAAATCAAAAAATTGAAAGTAGAGATCGTAATAAATTGGAACCAAAAGTGCACGGAATAAAATGATATTTTAAACATTAAAAATACTCCTAAAAGAGTTTGTTTTATTTAGACATACATGATATTATTTAAAACTATATAAAAATTAAGATGATTTATATTTATTTCATCTCAAAAGAAATTGTTCAACTTAATTTGTATAATCAATTTTCGTACATTAACCATCACATCAATTAGCATAAATAAACGTAAATGATATCACGTGTTTTTCTTTCTTTTTCTTCTTTTAAGATAATACGCCTTTCTATTTTTATAGAATCAGGAATGAGGGTTAATTAGATTGATACGACACCTTTTTTAAAAAATTAGGAAAAAACAGATAGTTTTGAAAGAGAAAAAAATAGGTATTTTTTATGTCTTTAGGGAGTTCGTCTTTTGAAACACACTCAATTTCTTTCTTTCTTTTTTAAACAATGAGGGCGTCAGACGCACTCAACTTTATTTATTTTTTTTGAATTTTTTTTTTTTTAAAACTACTTCCTCTTTTTAGGGTGAAAAATCATATTATATCTCTTAATTCATATAATTTTTTCCATGTTATCTATCATTTACTTTTTTTTCTCATATTTTATCTCTAACTAATTCAAGTCAAAAACACACATTTTATTTCTAATTCACATAAAGAAAAGAAATTAAAAATATGTACATTTTTTAAATTTATTTTTAACGTGGATTAGTTAGATATAAAATAGAGGAAAAGTGAATGTTAGGTTTCTAAATAACATTAGATTTTTTTTTTTAATTTTTCTCTTTTAACGTGAATAAGAGATAAAATATGATTTTTTTAAAAAGGATCTAATATCATATAATACAACGTGAATGATAGGATGAGGGATTTTTTTCTTTTTTAAAAGTTCTCACTAAAATTAAAGATAAAATTTATTTTTTTAAACCTGAATTAGTTAGAGATAAAATAAGGAGAAAGGAGAATGACAGAATTTTAGCTAGATTATTCTTTTTATTTTCTTTAAAAAAAGAGTTTAAAATATGATTTAAACAAAAACTACTGTCATTAACTTTTTTCCCGTTTTATTTTAACTAATTCACTTTAAGAAAAACACACATTTTATCTGAAAGAGAAGAAAAAAAAAATCATCCTACCATTCACGATAGTAGTTTTTTCTTTTATA
>QLSR01000057.1:2496847-2563392 GCA_031780015.1 Citrullus colocynthis
TTTCTCCCCATTTTATCTCTAACTAATCCACATTAAAAAATATACATTTTATCTTTAATTCTAGTGAGAATTTTTTTTTAATCCTCCTATTCACGTTATATTATATGATATTAAATTTTTTTTTTAAAAAAATCATATTTTATCTCTAATTCACATTAAAAAAAATTAAAAAAAGAAATCTAATGTTATTTTAAAATCTATCATTCTCTTTTCCTCTATTTTATCTCTCACTATTCAATGTTAAAAATAAATTAAAAAAAATGTACAATTTTTTAGTTTCTTCTTTTTATGTGAATTAGAGATAAAATATGTGTGTGTTTTTATGTGAATTAGTTTGAGAAAAAAGGTGAATAGTAGATAACATGAAATAACCTCTATAAATTAAAGATATGATGTGATTTTCAGGTTGAAAAAGAAAAAGTAGTTTAAAGAGGAAAAGAAAAAATAGGTAAAAAAATAAAGTTATAATAAAAAGAAGTTATGAAAAAAAAAAGAAAAAGAAAAAGAAAAAAAAATTGAGTGCATCTCCCTTAAAAGACAAAAGGATTACCTCGTTTTCCTAATTTTTTTCAGAACTACATGTTTTTCCTAATTTTTTCTAAAAAGTGTCGTATCAATCTAATCAACCCCATCAATCATAGTGTGAATTTCCTTCTTTAACGAATAACATTTTAAGTGAATGCTTTGAAATAAATTTTAGAAAGGTAAAAATGAAACATATCAAAATCAAGGAGCATATTTGAAACAAACCCCAAAGTTTAAAAATGTTTTGTATAATTTAACCCATTCTTAAAATATTAAACATAAAATTGAAAACAGAACCAAAAACCAAAACCAAAAACATAAAATTGAATGATCTCACTTGCACTTTCAAAAACTTAAATGCCATTTTTCCAACATGAGCCTGATCAATTCTCAATCAGATGATTGATTTCCTCTCTAAAGCCACATTACGCTCGAAGGCCTCCTAGAAATTGAGGACCATGAAGACAAAGAAAATAGCAAAGAATCAGCTTCTTTCATCTCATATCAGAAGGGAAGAAGCAAGAGCTAAATAAAAAGAATTCCTCATAAATAATTTAACTTCATAAAATAAGCAAACAAGTTATTGCCACTTCAATTTAGAGAACTTATCCATTTCCAACGCATACCAAACACTTTGATACATTGGTAACCGCTAGACACGTATCCAACATTTGTTAGACAAACACTTTAATCAGCAGGTTTTGTCTGTCCTAGATTTTTTCTTGAAAAAACATATCATATCTCATATTTGTATCCGTGCTTTTCAGATAAAGACAAAATAGGAATAATATCATCAACTGTAATATCCACAAACTAATAACAAATCATCTACCACTTTGTTGTCTACAGATAATGAACTTCAAAAAAATCAAATGAGCATGGCTTGAGGGAATGACCGTGCGTTTGGAAAGCAAAATGTATGCATGCCTACAGGAAGGGGAATGTGCTATCTAAGTAATGAATGAAACTAAAATTGACTTCTAACAATATCGATTTTAGATGGTGAGCCAGATTTCTTTACAAAATAAACTATTCTCGACGTACTTGGCCATGAAGATTTTTCAACAAGTGGTAGACGGCTTTGTGTCCGATGCAGAGTCTTTCGAACTTTGAGGAGATATGGATCCTTTCATTCTGATGTCTCCAGCCTGTTGTTGTTGAAGCTGATGCAGCTGTTGGTACTGAAAACGCTGTTGCTGTTGGGATTGTATTTGAAGTTGTTGAAACTGCTGCGCAGTCAACAAAGTATGCATTGCTTGATTGTTTGGAGGATAGAATTGTTGGCCGGCTCCAAAGGAAGCAAAGTTTGTAATTGATCTACCGTTTGGCATTGCTTGGCCAGTCAAGACTTTCAAATGCTGAATTTCTTCTTTCAGTGCTTCATTTAAAGCTGTCAAAAGAGAAAAAATTGCTAAAGATCGCCCCACAGGAGATGACTTCTCGTAAGGTGCTTCAATTATATATACACTTAATATAAGAGTGAAAGTTCAACGTTTATCAATTTTACACTATTTCATTTGATGGGATAGTATACTTGAATAAGGGTTATAATTTTCACCCTTTAGGCATACGTTAGATTCACCTGCTACATCCAAATGAAAAAACAATGTAAAAATCTCTCTCCAAACCCACCTCAACGAATATCGAACTCCCACAATTAATGCTTGAAAGTGAGTCCAATCAAATCAATACTCAAGATTGAGTATTGAATGCATATCAAGTTATACTCATTATTGAAATCCTCGGCTTTTTGGGCCCCATTATTGAAAACGTCCAGAAAAGGCTACATTCATGGGGACACTATGTGGGCGGTTGTCCCTCTTATACAAGCTACTCTAACTAATCTCCCCATTTATTATTTATCAATTATGACTCTTTCCCATACTTAGTTGCGGTACATCTATTGAGAGACTCTTTCGGAATTTTTTTGGGCAAGGGTACTAAAGAAAAGGGAGGACCCCACAATCTTAAATGGGACAAAGTTAAGTTTCCGATTGGCGAGATAGGCTTGGGGATTATTGATATCAAGCAGAAAAATAACTCTCTATTGGCTAAATGCATTTGGAGATTTCATAGAGAAAAATCTGTTCTTTTGGGGTAGGAGGTCATTGTGGCAAAATTTGGCTCCTCCCACTTTGATCTTAACCCGGGCATCACATCTTTGAGTAACTCCAAAGGCCCTTGGAGGTATGTATATATACAAGCTGCAAAGGACCTCATCTATACCGACATCTCTTGCAAGGTCGGGAATGGCATGTCTATTCTCTACTAGTTTTTGGTCTGACTCTTGGTTGGGGGATTCTCCTTTAAAGGATAGCTCCCTATCCTATTTGGGATTTCTCAAAAGGCGAATGGAACTACAGCTGATGTGTGGGATCCCTACATAGTAGATGGCTGGAATTTCTTTCCTAGGAGAAATCTGAAGGATGAAGAATGTGTGGGATCCCTACATATGATGTATGGTGCTCGAAATTGGAGAAAATGGGGATTTTTACAGCAAAACCTCTCCCTATCTTTTTGGCCTCCAAGGATGATGTGAGCCGCAAACATTTATACCAATCATCTGGGCTCGTTAATACCTTAAAAAGGTGAAGTTTTTCATATGGGAACTGAGCGACCCTTGTCTCAACACACAAGACAAGCTGCAAAAGCGTTCTCCATTGTTCTCTACTCTCTGAGCTGCTGTATTATGTGCAAAATTGATGGAGACTCTCATGCTCACTTGTTCTTCCACGGGAGTAGGGCCAAATTATTCTGAAACTTCATCCTTAAGGAATTTGATTGGCTTACGGCTGGCCCTCCCCCAACATACTTGGGACATCTTAACCTACATCCTCACCAGCCACCGTTCAAAAGGTCGAAAAAGGTGCTCTGATTGAATTTTGTTCAAGCTTTCCTATGGTCTACATGGCTTGAGTGGAACTGTCAAATCTTTACCAACAAGGAACAAGATTTCAATGCATCTCTCACATCTATTACTTTCGTATCTCTTACTTGGTGTAAATTATATCACCTTTTTGTAACTACAATTTAACCTTTTTTCTTTGATATCCGTGAGTGTCCAGGCTAACTTACGCTCACATTGACTAATCTCACGAGAAAACTCGCTTGACCCTACAACATTTGGGTGTCAAGGGAACTCTTAGGATATTAGATTCTAAGTAGTTAAATTTAACTGCAATTTAACTAATCCCATGGCCAATTGGAGAAATTTTTTGTAATTCATTGGACAGGATTCCCCTATGTTACTTCATCACATGAATGAAATTCTAAATCCTAAAAGAAATTTTTAAAAGAACATTTTGTAAGAAATCTGCCTCCCAAATCTAACTTCCTCTCAGAGCCAAGTCAAAGGAAACTCTTGTTCACTTTTTTTAATGGTCCTTTCCATGAGAAGAAAGATAAATGAATACAAAGACATCCAAGAAAACTAAGTCCACATAAGGGAGCTCCACTAAAGGAAGAGGCTTCAATCAAGAACTAACGAGTAATTACAAGAAGACTTCGTCATTGGCATCCAAAGAGACATAAAAGCCTATCAAGAAACCAAACATCACTGGGATCCCTTTCCACTCCTCTAAAGATTCTATCGTTCATCTCCCCCAAAGACCCCATAATAAATCACACACCCCAACTTGCCACAAGAACCTTTCCTTCTCCTAAAACAACAAGATAGATAAGCAATCCTCTCACTGAAATCTCAATGATAGGCTAACTGAAAGCCAAACGCAGGGGAACTCCTATTCATTAACTACCTAAATATTAAATTCAAAGCAGCGGTGAACGGTGTACCACTCCGTCTAATAACCCCCTCAAATGAAACCCCAAGAAAAATTATAAGATCAATCAAATCTCACCCTCACACTTCGCCATTCACCAAATAAGAAGTTGGCACATTCCTGCATTAAAAGGCCTTCCTGTTCTGGAAATCTATCAATCAATTCCCTACAACTATATCCACATCCGCTAATTGCATTAAATACTTCACTGCTATCCACATTCTTAAGGTGATATGTATAACCCGAGTATGGCTCGAACCACCTCATTTATTTTCTTCTCTCAACAAGACACACTATATCCTGCAATTGTTAAAGAGCTATGTACTAATGCACCATTTGATCACATTTCTTTGTATTTAACTCTAATGCATGTCCAATTGAATCATTCCAGTACCAAGTCCTGATGGACCTGATACTGTGAAAGCTCCTACAGAGCAGTATGAAGAGTTTGAGACTAGAAAGCAACTTTGGACGTCTGTGAAATGTCTAAAATGCATACAAACATTTCTTCAAACAAGTATATGCATGTGCTACTATAATTACAAAGTTGAGAGATCAGATACAAAATTAAAATAAGGCAAATATAAATGCCCGGTCCTTACCGTCTTGCAGGTGAACTTGCTGTTCCATTGTCTGCAACCGCAGCTTTAGTTCACTGTTCTCAGCAGTGATACCATTTGCATCTCTCTGGTTGTAAGAAGACAATAAAAAAATGATATCATTCCACAAGTGAAATGGAGATAAAATAGACCGTGGGACTCTAAATGATGTTTTTGATAGAAATAAGTATCAAAAGCATAAAATAAGTCTCCAAAAATGTGCATACAAGGACGTGAGACTATGAGAACAAAAATAATATGCCAATCAACCTGTAATAGGGTCAACTGAGTGGACAAAGAAGTTGCCTCTGTTTGCAATGTTTGAACTTTCCGTTCAAGCTCAGCAATGTATCGCATCTTTCTTTCCTTTGACCTCGCAGCTGACTGTCTGTTTGCCCATATCCTATGCATTGGACAACAGAGAAAATTACAAACACAATAACTATAAGACATGGAAAACAGATATGAACCTCTTTTGAGTCTCAAACATGAAAAGATTGGAGGAAACTCACTTTAGCATGGAGAGGAAACATACTGAAAATTATATATTTTTTTTTCAACAGAAACAAGACTTTTTCATTGAATTAACGATGAGGAAACATACTGAATATTATTAAGATAAGAGCGCATAGAAACATTATCCATAATCAGATACAGTTAGATTTTCTAAGCTGAGTCACTGCTTGAGTACAAGATTGTGTTCTGTTTTTCTTTCAAGCAGAAAACCATCAAGGTCTTGATATTTTCTGAATCGTGATAATAGACAAAGTTAATTCAATGAATAGTGAAATTACAAGGAAATGCATTATACAGTATGAAGTGACACAGGGCTGGCGACCCCAAATACTATACAGTGCCGAAAAATGAAATCATACCTACTCATCCTAATATAAGCAAACTTTCATTTAATATAAAATAATACTGTACCAATAAGGGGAAGCCCCCGAAGTCTATCACATTTTGATCAAACGTTGTAATGTCACATACACACACAAAGGCGTAGTAATAACCACAATGAAGAAACCATGAAACTAAAATTAGTAGTTTTCAAGCTACCCAACCTGTTCTCAAACATTGACAAGAAACACTTGCATACCATCATTTAGTTCTCGCAAGTACGTTAAAATATGAAAGAAAGTTGCATTACATACATAAAATGAAGAGCAAAAATGATTCTGACTAGAAAATGGGATAGCAGCATGCAGAATCTATTCTGGATACATCGTACAAGAATACGCCAGGAAAAGTAAACAATCAGTTTCTTTACACGTCAAACAAAAACTTAAAGGAGTTCTGAAGCAAATATACCTTTTTGCACGTTTGGGGTCAATCAAAGCAAGCTCAGCAAGCTTTGCAGCTGACATAGCTTTCTTTGTATCAGCTGCAGAGGCTTCGTCAGACCCAGAGACAAGCATCTCAGTTTTGATGTTTGTCAAGCCGTCCATGGACTGGCTATGCTGATGTCTAACTCTCGGCCTCTCCTTCAAACCAACAGCAATATCATCTGTAGAAGTTGCTGCTGCTTCTACAAGAGGGGAAGATGAATCGCCCACTTGAGTTGCAGAAGTAGCAGTCGAGGAATTGAATTTATCCATGTCAAGGTACATGGACAACAAATCTTCCTCAGTATCATCAGAAAGAGAAGGCCCATCAGCCCCACCAATGATACCAAGATCACTATCGAAACAAATGTCATCTGGGAGGGTCAAGATCTCTGATTGGGCACGCCGATGACCAACATTTCGCCGTGGATTTTCAGGCATCCGACTAATATCCTGGCTGAACCGAGCGGAATCGGTGGACATTCCACGGCCAGATTGAGCCCAATCAGAATTAGTACTGGGAGCCAATGGAGGAAATGACATTGAAGACGAGGTTGCTTCAGATTTTCCATTGAAACTAGTTTCAGCAGATGAAAATCCTGAGTAACGACTTGATTGGTGAAGAAATCCTCCCCCATGGCATTGGGGCTTTTCCTTGTCCATCAGCTAAAAACACGCTTATAAAGCAAGAAACTCAAAAATGATAGATTCTTCTTCCTTCCGAAGCAACAAGCAGATTGAATCAAACCCCGAAACTCACGGACATCACGAATCAAGTGACTGAAATCAACAGAACGAAGAAAAAGAACGAGAGCGTAGATTGCAGAAAACCAAACTATAACCAGAGATCTGAATCATCAATGTATACAACAACATGGCGAGAAAATTAAAACCACCCTGAAGAACAGTGATTGAAAGAACCCAGAAGGAAACAGGAAAAAAAAAAAGTGTAGAAAAGGACTTACAGAATGTAATCAAACTACACAACAGAGAAATGCCAAGTCAGAAATCCTTCATAAAACAAGCAAAAATCCACGACGCTCCAAAATGGGTGTTGAAGAAATCGAATGAAAAGCCCTCAAAACAAACACGCATTACGAATCAAGTGGTGGAAATGAAGGGAAGAAGAAGAAGAACACAAAAAGGAAGGCGTAGATTGCAAGAAGAGAAGCCAAAAACAAGAAAGAGAAATCGAAATCGTCAATGAATTAAAAAATGAGTCTGAAAAAACAGAACAGTGAAGAAGCAGAGGGAAGAGAATGGAGAGAGATGATGACTTTTGAGACAGCTGTAGAGAGAGGGAATCGGGTCCGAATTTACGCCATCGACCAAAAGTAAATGGTAAGGGTTTCCATTTTCCAACAGAATAAAAAGATAATTGTCCTCTTGTTTTTGTTTTTTTCTTTTTTCTTTTTTAATTAAATACAATATTAGAAAAAAATACGTTCCTCCTAAATTTCGTGTCTAATTTCTATTTTCTCTATGTTTTAAGAAGTTACTCTTTTAGTTCTGAGTCTAGTCCCTAAATTTAAAAATATTACAATTTTATTTTTAAGATTTGAATTTTATTTTTATTTAGTCTTTAAATCTTGAGATTTAGGTGGGTTTGGAATACACTTTCAATAATTTAAAAAATAAGTCATTTAAAAATAAATACAAGTATTTAGAAATTACTCAAAACAGATTTTCAAAGCCATTAGTCTCTTCCTTTTAAACTCTTCTTATAAAAAATAATAAAATGAAAATGTATTGTTGAAAAACATTTATTTTTTAAGTTAATCCAAATTGGCTCTTACACTTTTAGCATAAATTTTTCACTAAATACTCACTTTCGGCATTCGATATTAATATCTATTGATTAATTTAAAGTAATTATGAAATTAAATTTTAAATTTAATTTCAATAGTAAAATTTATGCATTTGATGTTAATATGTATCGATTAATTTAAAGTGGTTATGAATTGAAATTTTAAATTTAATTTCAATAGTGATGAAAAATAGAGAAATTTATTTAATTATAATTATAATTCTTTCAAAATTAACTAATATACATTACTACTCACAACAAAAAAAAAAGTAAGTATTTAATAATTTTAGAATCTACATACTAAATAAAAATAAAATTCAAATTTTAAAAATTAGAGTGTAACTTTTTTTTTTAAGTAACTTTTTCGACTTATGAACTAAATTGAAATAATAAATATGTAATATAATATTAATGTCATTCCCACCATACTCTTCATTTTTCGAATAAATATTAATTAATTTCATCCTTCTGACATTTTTTTCCATTTTGGAAGAGCATCCTTCCGACAATTTGACTGAATTTTCGGGTTTTTCTTCTTATTATTATTTTTTCTTATGGAAAGAATGAGTGAAGGAACATTTGACGTGGTTGAGTTATATGCACACTCTAACCATTCTTTTTAGGGTCAGTATACTTCTAGTTTGAATTTGGTTCCATTCTAGTTTCTACGATTTTATATTTTAAAATTTAATTTGACATTTTTTATAAAATTTAAAAATTAGTTAATAATTGTATATTATTATTTTTAATATAAAAAAATTTAATGTTGATGTCGAATGAAATCCTCAAGTCTCAATTTTAAAGAAATGTTGAAAAACATTTCGAAAAGTTTCTATATAATATTTATAAAAATATTTGAATTAAAAAGATAAAAACTTTGTCCCTCTAAATAAGTTTAAATTTATTAATGATATTATGTTTATGTTATTGAAAATTGTTGATATTTTAGTTATATTCCATTTTTTTTTAGATATAAAAGGAATGTTGATATCAAACTCATTGAACATGTGTAAATGTTACATGTCGAAAATAATTTAAAATACTAGGTTTACCTCTATACATTGAGGATATATAAAAACTACTACCTATAAGGACTAATTTTAAGTTTTATTAAAAGTATGTCAAATTAAAAGTTTAGTCCATGACTTTTGATATTTGTGTCTTTTTGTCTCTAGACTTTAAAGATTACAAATTTAATCCCTAAACTTTTAAATTTGTCAAAATTCACAAATTTACTAGACACAAAAGTAAAATTTTTAAATTTGATTAAACATGAAATTTAAATTTCTACCTAATAAATTTATATCAGCTTATTTTTGAATTTTCGAATGTGGTAAAAACTTATTAAATACAAAATTGAAAATTTGAAGACTTATTAAACACAAAATTAAAAATTTAGAGATCTATAAGACTCTTTTTGAAAGTTCATGAAACAAACAGACATAAACTTCAAAGTTTAGAATCTAAATTTCTAATTTATTACCTTCTAACCTTAAGAATACATAATTAATTTGAACACCCAAAAGTACATAATCAAAATAAAATGAGTCGTGAAATACAAAGACCAAGAATGACATGTTAACCCTTTTACTTTTACCTCAAAATTTTAAAATTGTTCTAAAAGCAACAAATTTTAAATTTCTATTTTAAAATGTATAAAAATGTGGCCTAAAAGTGTTAAGTTGTAAAAATATAGGTATATAGGGGCACATATGGCAAATCTCAATCATACCCTTGAATTGTGGATTGTAATTATAAATATATATATATTTGAGATAAATTGTAATTATATGTATTTCTTATATTTCAAAACTATTATTTTGTTTCTTAGCCTTCGAGATTATTTTAAAACCATCATTATGATAAGCTTCTACGTCAAAATGAAGATGAAAATTTAAATAGTCTTAGGTCTAAGTGGTTTTAACCGTATTAAAAGTGGTTAGGTAAAATAAATTATTTATTAATATATCCAAGATCACATATTAATTAGATTTTAACTTTTCCAAAAATTTGGTATTTTTTCTGCCATTTAACAATTTCAAATTTTCTATTTAATATTAATTTATTTACTCGCATTTAGTCTCAGTTTTTATTTTATTCAATTTACAATTAATTTTTAAAACACTTTTATCAAACAATTTAAACAAAATTTATTGCAATTGAAGTCATATATTTTCAAATATTATCCTAAATTATACATTAAATATCAATATAAAAAATAATTGAAATGATACTTTGTTTCTTATAACTAAATTATTTAGTATTAATTTACCAAATACAATAACTAGCTTTTTCTAATTTAAAAGAACATTAAATTGCTATTTAGTGTAATAGGAGTTGGGAGATTTGAACCCTATGCTTATTTTAGCTATTGGTATTAGCATTGAGACATACTTGAAATTGTTGTCATCGTCATACAATAGAGGTAGGACAATTTGAATCACAAATCTCCTCATCACCCATTCAAATGCCTTTTGAGAGTATATGATTACTAAGATAGAATTAGTACCATTCTATATTCCTTATTATGTCAATGCCTAATATTCTTCTTGTTTTTCACAATTTTTTAACCATAGGTTTTGCTTTTTGTCCTTGTTAAGGAAAATTTGACTCGGGGCAAATTTCAAAACTAGAATCAATATTTTAAAATTTACATCTCGTTTGGTAATCATTTTAGTTTTAAAAATTGTGTTTTTCCACGTAATTATTTAGTAAGTTTTCTACCTTTTTCAAAAATATATTTGAATTCTAAGTAAGATTTTAAAAACAAAAGCATTTTTTTTAAAAATATATTCGATAGTTTTCAAACTATAGTTTGGTTTCAAAAACATGTTCCAAAAGTAGGTAATAATGTAATGAAACTATAAAATTTTGAAAACATGTTTAAAAAATGGGTTGTTTTTAAATATAGCAAAATGAGTCAAAATATTTATAAATATAGAAAAGTTTATGAGATCACGATAAATTTCTATCATTGGCCAGTAAACCACAATAGACTTCTATCGTTTAGTGATAGATGTCTATCGCAGTCTATAGCTGATAAACAATGAAAATTTTATATATTCGTAAATAGTTTTTTTTTTCTATTTATAATAATTTATCCTAAAAAAGAGGTAATAATGCAAGAACACTTAGGTAGTAGTAATTGTAAGTTTAATTTTCTTTTTTTTTTTTTAGTGAAGGAATTGTAAGTTTAATTTTTAAAAATAGAAAACAAAAAACGAAATAGTTATTAAAGGGAAAAACTTTTTAAGTTTTTAAAATTTGGCTTATAGACTTGATTAAGGCTTCGTTTGGAATTGTTGTAGCTTTTAAAATAATTGCTGACATATGTGCTTTTAGAAAAATTAAGTGTGGAAAGAAGTAAAATAATGTTTCGTAAATTTCAGTTTAAACTTGAAAAAATAGGTTAGAGTATTTGGTAAATAAATACAAAAAAAAACATCTTATTTTAGATATAATAACTAAAATAAAGTAATAATCAACTTTTTAGATTATTTTTTTTTGTAATTTTAAAATCTTAAATAATTGTTTAGTATGATAAATTTTGTTGGTTATAAATTAACTTTAAAAAATTAAAGAAAATAGCTTTATTTAGAAAAAAAAAATCAATATGCTATACTCTTTTTTTAAAAAAAGATGATGCATTTAACTCATGAAAAATAGAAAATATATTTTATTACGTTATAAATAGATAAATATATAAAATAAATATTATTTTTAGAATATAAAATTAAAAATTAAATATTAATTAAAAATTCTACTGATTTTAGAAAAATTTAAAAGCTGAGTAAGATACTACTTAAAAAATAAATGTAAAATTAGCGTGTTTTAAAAGGTAATTTTAACATGTTTAATTTAAATTTATTTTACAGAGAATTAAGATTTTTTTCAAATAATTTTTTAACACCGTTAACACAATGCTAAACATAGTCTAAATTATGTATTGATGAATACTCCACTTAATTAAGCCATGTCTCCACTAACACTTCACTTGACTAAGTGCTCAAAACTTGGGCTATTGGCTTAATGGAGGGCAAATTGAAGCCCCATTCCTTGATTAAGCCACGATCCGGTGATGTCAAGTTCATTATTAGTCTTGTATGGACTTCATTAGTCATGCCTTCATTGATACTCCAACGAGCATGGCTTCGACTTGACTTGCCTTTTCTAGAGAGACTAAAATAACCTTGGGCAACCCATTTTTGAACTGCCCCACAGTCTCTATGGTGGACCTCCATAGGCCGACTATTTTATGAAAAATCATACACACCTTTGAAAATAAACTCTAACATTAGATATCTTTTAGTGTTTTAATTATTATGATGCATATATATTTGTTGTTTAAAAAAAAGATCAATTATTATGGTGTGTGTACGTTTTTTATTTATTTAAAAAGTGTCAAGAAAGAAAATGTAAATGTTCCATTTCAATCTATAAAAAAAGAAATAGATCTAATTTTAATTTTAAATTAGCAAAAAGTACCAATTCAAACCAAAATTGGAGACAAAAATTAAATTAATAATAAAATTAAACAAAATAAAAATCAATTCATTGGTTTTGTTAATATCGGTTTGGATCTCTGCTTTATAAAACTAATTGGTTTGATTTGATTCTTGGTTGACCCTGAAACTAATAAAATAAATCGAGTATCATCCTAGTTGCTGTTTTCTAACTATTATTACTCACAATTAACTTCAATATTACTATTTCAAATCCACCTTATTATATTATTTACTATTTCCTACATATCCTTTCTAATCTTCATTAACTCATATTAAAATAGTATACACCTTAGGTCATTATAGTCTAGACTAAAATAGTATGTATCTCAATTACAGAGACTATCATAATCCATATATTATTATAATTTATAGACTAAAACGACCACCAATTATAGTAATCAACTCAGTGCCCCAAATATTTTTAAAGTTTTATGAGTTTGAGTCTTAAATCTTTTTATATTTGTCTAAAAAATAAGTTTTTTTTTAAACTTTTTGATCCCTTTATATATCAATTGTGGTTGGTTGGGCTCTATTCGCTAAAAATGATCAATTCAATTCATTTCTCAAGAACCTTAAGTTTATTAGATTTCAATATGATTGTGTATCGATCTCTATTGATTTATTGTGTCCATTATATTATAGTATTATACCACTATTTACCTTGTTTTTTTCTTTTTTTTTTCTTTTAAATCATTTTAAAGATTTATTGTCATCATTAAAATGGAGTAGAACCCATAAATATTTCTTTATTGTTTCTTCCATATGAAGTTGGATACTTCATTTAAGAATTGTTTTTATCAAATCCATAGATTTAATCGAAATTATAAATTTTTATATATTTCTTTTGCTAGGGAACTAGACTCAATGAATTGTTTTTATCAAATCCATAGATTTAATCGAAATTATAAATTTTATATATTTCTTTTGCTAGGGAACTAGACTCATTACAGATTCTAGAATAATAGAATAATTTTAATTGATTTTTTCTAAAACAATTTAGAGACTATACTTTTGTTTCTTTTCCTTCTTCTTTTAATCTTTATTTCATTTTGCCATTTCTTTCCTTTTAAAAATCTAATAAAATGGAACATTTGTGGAGATGACATGTATTTATATTACTATGAAATTCATAAATGAAATAGTTATGGTTGAGATTACCATTATCCTTCCTTCATGTAATGATGAATCTTGCATGGATTGCAAGTAAAAAATGTTCATTTTCAGAGTTTTGAAGAGTATAGGAATACATAAAAACTCTTAAATATAAATAAAGAAGAGATTTAACCCCAAATCCTTCTAAAACGATAAGATCATTGTTACCAGAAGACAAAGTTAATCTATATCGATTTGATTAGGATCTTATTTCTCTTTCTTTTCAATAATATAAAATTGAGTTCACTTGCTTTATTTAAATTGTTCAATTTTATAAAATTAAGTGTTGTGGTTTAAATTTGTAGTCAATCTTACTTTTGATAAAAGTAGTTGAGGATTGAATCCAATTTTTCTCATTACTTTTATTTTCATATTCGCAATAGCCAAAAGAAAGAAAACAAAAAAGAAAAACAAAAAACAAGGTCCAAATTGTTCAAGAATAGTGGCATTGTGTTCATCAATCTTCGTCTTGGAATTAGTTAGTTTTATTTCTTTGATGAGGGCAAAGGAAAAAGTAATAGTAATAATAGTTATAGTAGTTTTCTTTTCTTTTTTCATTTTTTTTTAAATTAACTTTTGCTAACATATACATAAATTTTAAACAATTAATTAAGAGTTATTGTCCATCCAAAAACCACTTATGATTAAGAGATTAATATATGTCAACTTAAATATAACTCAACTGATTAAAACATTATAACCCCTTTAAACATAACTTTGAACACAACTCAACTAGTTAAATATCTTCATTTCTCTAACTTTAGTCAAAACTTTAAAAAGCATATTAAATCTCCACTTCATTTTAGTACATTGGTTTGATTGGTTTTCTTCTAAACCTAAATATACCAAAATTATCTATGATCTTCTAGACACTTGTGAGATCCTTAATCTTGCAAGTCATTTGGTATATCTATGATCTTCTAGACACTTGTGAGATCCTTAATCTTGCAAGTCATTCACAACTTTGTGATCCTTAGTCTCATTAAGTCATTCACAACTATGGTATTGAATTTTTGTTGATATATTAATATTCTCACATGTTCATGAGTTCGAAATCATATGAGTAGTGAATCACGTTTGCACTATATCGTAGAAAAATCAATCAAAACATAAAAATAAGCAACAAAAGGGACAATTGCAAATATAGCAATCAAACTCAAAATATTAATAGATATAGCACTCTGCAAAAGAATATGCAGATATAACAAACTTTAGATTCAACTTTTGAAGTCTATCAGTGATAAACCATCGCTAATAGAGATTGCAATTCTTTAAAAGTGTTACTAAGTTAGATTTCATGTTTTCAAATCCGTATTTGGTAGCAAATTCAGAAACTAAATTTCAATTTTTTTTTCCTTCTTTTTTTCCAAAATGTGTTTGAAAATATATTTAGTTACTCGCTAAATACTAGGTTGAATGTAAACCATTACTAATTAACTTATAAAATTGTTTTAGGTTAAAATTTTTGTATAATTATTATTTTGTAATATCATATATAACATATATAATATAAAATATAGATATATTTTAGTTTAACAAAAATAATTGAGTTCATAACATGAAATAATATATTATTAGGGTTTCTATCATTTCTAATATAATTCTTCATTTTAAAATTTTTAATTCAAAACCTGAAAAAACTAAAAATAATAAAAAAATAAGTTATTTTCAAAATTTGTATTGTTTGAATTACAGAATTCGAAAACACAGAATCCACCAACCAAACACATTCACTAAACTCAGTGAATCTGAAAATATATAACAAAATCTAAATTGCATATCCCGAACAAACCCTTAATTATTATTCCTAAAAATGTTATGCAATGCAATTACCCTAAAACCCATTTGAATGACGGTAAATTTAGATGTCACTAAAACAATAATTAAATCAGAGATTAACTTTACTTAACAAAAGTTTAACGAAAGGACCAAACTGAGGATCTTTTAAGACATTAAGGATATAATCAAGAATTTCCAAAAATTAAAGACCAAAATGAGAGTTACCAAAACAATTCAGTTCTATTGTGCATATTTTTCCTTCTTGTTATGATTCATGAGTTACAAACTATGATAATACCATAAAAGAAAAAGTATAAACCATGAAACCATCACAACAGCCCATGAGGTCGTTTCTAAGAAAAACTTGGATGAATGGTCTGTTTTAATTTTAAAATTCCTTTTTCATGCTATCTAATAATATAAACGAAAAACCTAGCCCCATTTTAGGAAAAAGTCATTCCAAATATGCCTGTCATTTAAGTGACATCTATCAATATATTCGACGACACAGTCAACCTGCTAGAAGCAAACAGGATAGAAGATCTTCAACAGGCAATATAATTAACACAATCCAAACTCACATACAGAGGAAAGATAAGTGAGGTGTGATGTGTACAAAACTCAGCTCTTTGTACATTAGAATTTAGTAATCATATCAGAAGATGTAGGTTGGAACCTGGAGAGGAAACCTTGCCACTTGAACTTCAAAGGGGCTGCCTTTTGGATATGTCAAGCTGCAAAGTAATTTTTCCCATTAGGACAAATGGCAGAACTTAGCTATATCGAAACACGAGTTTAATCTGCTCAACGTCTAAGTATACACAAATGCACCATGTGATATATACATGCATTATTTATAAGACAAAAACAGGAGATGTAAAAGCAATTAGCTAGGGCCAAATTGAGCCAAGCTCAATTGGCATAAGAGTGTGCTAGAAACCACGAGGTTTGTAGTTCGAATCTTCCTACCCTCAATTGTACTTTAAAAAAAACGAATAGAAGTGAAAAAAAAAGAACTAATAATTAAAGAAACTGAGAGCAGAAAAATAATTAATAATTAAAAAAAGGGAAAAGTTTCACAGATAAACAAGATAGTAATCATGCAAAAGAAAACTAAAAGAAAAACAAAAGTAAAGTAGGAAATAAAAAATAAAACTCACCATGTTATGAACCAATAAAACCAAAAGGCAAAAACCAAAAAAGAAAGCAAAAAGAATAATATAACTGACTTTAGCTTGTTGTGTTGCTGCCGAAGAGTTAGCAAGCATTATTAAAACATTGTTGAGAATAAATTAAACCAAAAATAAAAAAGATAACAAAAAGAACAATACACTAAATTTAGCTTGTTGCGTTGGTGTCAAAGAGTTAGCATGCAACCCCCTTTGAATAAATGCTTACACCAGTTTGCCAATGAGAACATAGCTTCATTGACATCAATATTTTAAAGTTTCTGGTTCGAATCTCTAGTCCCTATTGTACTTAAAAAAAGAAAAAAGAAATAATAAAGATGTCTATGCCTCTTTTATGTGATGAGAGGGCCTTGAACGCTTTTTAAAACAATGTTAATAAAACTATTACAATTATATTTTACTTTTTAAGAACAACTTCTAAGAAAATATATTCTAGGAATAAATATTTTTCATAATATTCTAAAATCAAATCTTTTACAATTTTTTTTTTCATAATATGAAAATTGACATTTGGTTACTTGCATTTTAACTCAAATAGTTGACAATAACCAAATAGTTTCTTTGAAGGACTACCATTTTTCTCTGTCTTCTCCACAAGATTCTAACCTGAACCAACTTAAACCAACTTTTTTCATAGTCGGGTTGAGTAGAGTCCATCTATTAAGGATTGTTTGGTTTGAGTTGAGTTGAAAAAGTTTACATCCCATGAACACCCTCAATAATTTTCATCAGTTCACTCATAAAAGCAACACTAAAAAAAACAGTAATAGAAGCTGGAGGAGAATATGATGAGAAGGTATATAAAATGAAAATTCCAAAATTTCAAGCCATAGCATCAATCAGTACTCATTCTCGACCACAACAAGGGCCATATTGAAGGCCCCAAACCAAACGTTATAACTGAAAACTCTACGAAGAGCAAAAGGGTATGAAGTGCACCAAAATAAAATCTCAAGTGTAATGTGATGGGAAAAATTCTTAAAGTGGACATTCCCCACGGCTTAACTGCATACATTCAGTATAATCGAATTGATAAATTATACTCAATCATGGAGAACAATAATCACATCAAGTGGCAAGTAGAAATGTTCTATTAATCCTACTAAATTCAACCTATCAACATAACAAGCAATCCATGATTATGGACAAAAAACCACAAGGTAGAATGAAGCAGGTTGGGATAAGGGCCACAAAATCCACAGTTATGGATAAGAAGTCAAAAACAGGAAATCGGAGAATGGATCATATATGAAGTACCTTCCAGGGACAAATGTAAAAGACCCTTCAAGTGAGCCCATGGAGGAATAAAGAGATGAGCAACTCTCGTAGACAAATTCTTCTCCCGGCTGCAAGAGGGGATACTGAAAACCACAAACCATGGTTGGAGAACAATCAAGAGCATACATTCGTTAAAAAAGAGGCTTATTTCATAGCAAGCATATAGATTCTTTGTAAACTACAGGTGAATCTTCTGGATGTTAAGGCACTTATTGATCTCTCTCCAACTACTTCTGTGATTCCATAAATTAGGGGGAGATCTTGTATTCATTTCTCTTATTGCAGATTAGATGAAGCACCCATTATAATAAAACAGCAAAGATAAAATACCAAGGACTGGGCTTCAGATTTTCATTCATGAGCAACTTCCTGCGGTAGACTCAACTCAAGTATGCATGAGCACACCAAACATATCAAATTTCAAATTTATAAACCCCAGCACCAGAGGTTGATCATTAATGGGTCTTCAAAATGTTCGTTAATACCACCTTCTTAACATCTCTCATAATACATGCAATTCAAAAGAGGAGTGAACAAAATAAAGAATGCAGAAACTTGATGCAGGGTGGACACTACAAAGTACCAAATAACTATTCTCCTTTCGTGCAGTGTCTGGTGATACAGAGCTCCCAGTCCCACCAAACATCAAGGTTTTTCTTTTTTCAATTTTAAATCTCATGTCCAACCCAGCCAACCTCAGGTGATAATTTTCTGACCTAGTAAATCTTATTCTACCTAGGAAATTACTATCTACCATGTTCTGAAACCATGGAACTTATAAATACCTAGTCATCAGATTAAGTAACTAAAACAAATTTAATCAACAAAAAGATAAATACGTTTCACAATGTCAATCATTACATATTAGCGGAAAACGAAGGAAAAATGCTCAAATTCCACTTTGTTCTCAGCTAGGTGGATGATGTGGTTCTTTCCTTTTAATCACTTATCTTGCTCTTCCCTTAAAATGCCATTACCAATGCTGCAAATGCAGCTATCCAATAAGTGGGCATTTGATTACATGCTTGTTAACTCTGGCAGGTCCAGAAGAATCGGAGCTAAGAGAAGACGAACTTTTACTTCCGTCACACCAAAGGACACTATCAGTTATTTATTTATTTATTATTATTATTTTTTTAAATGAAAACGGCAATGTTACTAAGGTGTATTCCTCATAATTTTGTTATCTAACCATGATAAATAATAGAATTACCTCTCCGATAACGGCCTCTCCATTAACTATAGAAACCATATAATCATTAGCTCGAATTATCCAGTGTCTAAGATGCAATTGGCATGAGTTGAATGTTATCCCATTTATGATGCAACCTTCATCCTGTAATGACAAGCGGATTGAATATGCAAATTGATAGTTTCCACCACTATCTAGGAGATCCGTCAACTCTGGGATAAAGACAGCAGAAGCACGAACCTGAAAGCCAGAACTGATTGAGAAACTTAAACCCATTTTTTCAATATATTTTTCAATACGTACACGAATAAAAGCTCTCCATAGGAACACTAAGGGGCTTTCTTTTTATTTCCTTTGCTCCTTACTATACTGGAACCATGGAAAAAAGCCATAATAACAAAAAATACAACTTACACGGACACCATTGGTTATTGCAGCAGAGCATAAGGGAGGTTCTTCTGGAAAAAGAGAGATGCTTCTAATGTTCTTAGTTTCTCGAAGCTTGATAATACCATTTTCTAAGCGCCGAACATGTTCTTCTAACCATAATAACATAGCATCTTGTTGATGTTCTGTGTTACACTCATGTACTGAGTTTATCAATGCACCAGGTACACAAGGGATCATTTCTCCATCTTCACGAAGATTTGCAGTACCCACAAAGAGTTGACCAGAAGCACAATTAAGGAAGAAAACCTTCTCAGTGAGTGTAGAAGAGGAAGCTACAACAATGAATTTGGATCTCCTTGAAAAACCAAGATCGCGAATGATTGATTTTGTTTCAGAGATCACCTGTCTTAAAGGCAACAAATAAACATTTACTGTCTGTCCATAGAAAGTGTATCCCCCCATTAAACCCAACGGAAAGCCTCGAATACTATCAACATATCTGCCTTTTAACTCTTGACCATCATGAAAACGATAAAGGATCCTCGTTGGAAGAGGTACCTTCACTTTCAAAGCATTTTCCAATTCTTGAATGTCAGCTTCTGATGCACCTTCCCGCAGTGTCACCAGAGCCTCAGGAAAATTAGTACTCAACCAGTTTTTGAGTCTATCCCAACATCCCTTAACTCGCTTGACCAGAGGCCAAGGATACATCCTAAAAGCTCTGTGCCATATTCGATACGTCTCCTAAAGAGAGAGAGAGATCAGTAATTGGAAAATAGTATTTCATATTATCGTTATGCATTGATATAGTCTAAGATATCAAACTTTAAACAATTGGATTAAGCATACAGAAAACATGCCCATACTTTCAAAGGTCAAGAAATACAGATAACTAACATGGATATTGAGAGGGCAATCAATACTCTAAAAAATACAGCAAAAACATCCGTGAAATACCGATAAATAGCACTATTGACAATAATTATTCACGTTATATAAGAAGATTGAAACCTTTACCTCCAATTCAAATCATTTGCTTCTTGTTTTCACGACAATTACAGATTATCCAGACGAAATGAAACAATCCAGCATAGCTATTGAGATAGATTGAAAACTTAGATAGAGGACAGCGTTCTAACCTTGAATGAAGGAATTGGGTTCCCCAAATGATCAATTGCGTCAGTGAGGTTGAGGTCCTGGTTGCAAAATTTCTCCCATAGAGAATCTTCGGACGCTGAAGACCTGAATTGGCGGCTAACACAAGCAGCTATGGCAGAATCTTTAGGGCTTAATTTCGCAAAAATCAAGTGAAGGGCAAGATCATCAACCCCCTCCAACTCCATTGCTAATTCCGACGACTGAGATAAGCGGCGCCGCCTGTTCTGGGAGTAGATATGAAGATTCCGAGCGTCGTCTCCCTTAGCTTTGGTTACTGTCTTATAGCCATTTCTAATTTTTGTTATTTCGTTGGAAAGACAAATTTGTTCGAGATCTTCCATCTTCCATAAAAAGGATTCGAACCCGACCGAATCGCTAAATTTTAGCCAAAAAAAGCTGTTGGGTGTGGAAATTGATCTAAAAAACAAGTTTTTTCAAACCTCCTTTTTATTATTCTTTTAATTTCATTAGAATCCCGTGTGGTTAAAATAACTTTTTGTCCACAATTTCAAAGCTGTGGATTAAAAGTGATTTTTAACCTGTATGATTATTTGTAGCATTGGGTGCTCTTAATTTAATTTTATGTCTGATCTTACGACTCATAGTGTTCAGGTTCAAAACGATTTGATTGAGACTCAATCCACAAACGTTCATTTTTAGGATTACGCAAACCACAAACCAAACTCCACTTGTTGAATTGTTAGTTAATTGGTTCAAAATGATTTGATCCCTTTAATATATCAATTCCTCTCGATTTTTTCATATATTTTTTTATTTGATTCATTTAATATATAGGAGTGTTGATGGCTAGGTTAAGTTCGGTTAAAATATTTTTTAAGACTCAAAACCTAATTCTTTAGTTACAAATTTCGTAACCCAACTTACCATCCAAATAATCCTTATTAAATAACAAATCCAACCCAACTCAACCCAATAAAATATGAAATATTTGAATTGAATTTATTTATGGGTACCTGAATTATTAGTTTCAATTTCTTTTTTTTTTTTTTTTTTTTTTTAATTTTCAAGGAAGCAAAATTTTATAATGTTTATTTAATTATTTTCATATATTGAATTAAGATTAACAACTCAATTTTATTTTGTATTATAAAAATTTTCTTTCTAAATTGCTAAAAATTTATTTTTAGAGTTGTTGGAAAATAAATTATAAAAGAACATAAAATTAAATAAAATTAAAATAAATATATGTATATATAATCTTATCATTAAGTAAGATGATATGCATTTTAAAATCAATAATAAATATATATTTACTTGAAGTTATTTGAGTAATTGTGTTGGACAACACTTTAATGGATAATAATTAAGTGTATAACAACATTCTAAAAAATTACAAATATAGGAAAATCTATCCATAATAAATTCTATTGCTGAAAGACTCCTACTAGCATATGATCTATAAATAATAGACTCCTACTAATGATATAGATAGACTTCGAAAACATAATCTAAATTTTGTTATATTGTAAATTCTTTTGGTGCCATATTTGCAAATATTTTGAATTTAATCGCTATATTTGCAACTATTCCAAGTTATTTTGGTGAATCCATGATCCAACCCAACTTATATAACATTTTCGTTCATTTGAAACCAACCCAACCAAATCCAAATTGTACTGAATGGGTTGGGTTGACTGAATTTTCAGGTCGTCGAAATTTAAACACTCTAGTGAACATCAAAGCCCAAGAAATCGAGTGGATTGATTGACTCATGCATGCTTGCAGCAAAGGGAGAGAGTGAGAAGAAAGAAATGGACGATTTTGATGGAAAGCAATGGAGGATAAGATAATGGTCTAAGATGTGGTGGTGCTGCATTCGTGTGGATATTGATGGTCGTTCATACTATTATATACTCAAATATATCTCATATATTAGTATATAGATATTCATCCTATACTGATGTGAGTGTATATACTTATTCGCTTTTAGATAAGAATAATAAAATCATTCTCTACTCAGAATAGTTGATATATATATGAGCATATATTTCTCATTTGAATTAACAAAGAAGCTTAACATTAAAGATTCTCATGCTTTGCAAAAGACGCTAGTAGAAAAAAATGTTGTTAGTTGATCAATTTCTTTTCCTCATTTATCAAGTAAATATTTCTTTCAACTATTTATAAAACAATATATACATATGTCTTCATAACCATTTTACCTTTTCTTTTTTCTTTTTGAAAAAGATAAAAAAAAAAAAAGCAAAAAGGATATCCTAAAGGCAAGACATCCTAAAGGGTAGAGAGAACCCCTCCCTGAAGCAAAACTATAAGAAAGGCTTACAATCATCTCGAAAGACTATAATTACAAAAAAAAAATTGTGCAATTTGTCCACCAAGAGTGAAGCTTCATAACTAATAAAAATTATCAATTCAACTACACTTACAAGAGAACTGTGACCAATTGATGCAACAAAACCAAAACGCACTAGAGAAAACTGAACCAACACCTTTAGAGACCATTTTGTTTAAGATTTTATAAATGCTCAAAAATAAATGATATCTAGTATTAACATGTCTAAGAATAGTATGGTTGAGAATGTCTAAAAATAAAAGATGATTGAGTTTGATTGTGCAGGAAAATTAATATCAATTAGTTTTAATTAATTAACTATATTCAAAATAAAAAGTAAATGAATGAGGAGAGAAGAGAAACCACCTTTTTGTAAGAGCATAGAATACCCCTTATCCATGAGAAAAGAGAACGCCTGCCTAGAAATACTATATTCCATGTCAAATCCAGAAACTTTGTTTACAAAGGTTTCAAAAACCTTAAAACCAATTCTCAAATACCAAACGACCCTAAAAAATTTAAACATACTACTTTATGAAGTTATCAGATTGAGATAACAAAAAAAACTTTATTTTTAATCTTCAAAGATGTATAGACAGATCAAAACATATTGATTCATTGTACCGTCAACAAGCAACTACGGTGAATCACAAAGTAGAAGGTTTAAGAAATTGCATTGCATTCAAGGGGAGGGCATTTGCATCATATATTTCAAGCCTATATGGTGTTTCAAGGAAAACAAACTTGCAGCCCCACATTTGAAGAACTGTACTAGCTGCTGGCTACCAATAGTACAAGTAATGTTGATTAGAAAAGGAGGCAAAAACCAGACTCAACCTAAATATTCATCTGCGTCTCGATGTCCGGTCGTCTACACTACGTATTGAATTTTAACGTTTTGTTTGGCTTCTGATCTTTGACACAAGTGTTAAAAGGCATTGCATAGTGATTGTGGAAAAATGTGGCGAGAAGATAAGAAGCGGGTTGAGTTTTGTAATATGATAGATTACCTCCATTTCTTTGCTTCTACTAGGCAGAAAGGCTCTACATATTCTGGAAGACACTCGAGCAAGCTAACAAATTGATCAAAAGGAGCTACACCTGAAAAATCTTCCAATCCTTGTACGTTTAGAGATTCTGCTCTATCGCTTTGTCACTGCAGCATGATGTGATAAGCTGTCACAACAGAGAAATGACATCAATGGTGTTGGTAAATGACTTGCAAGTAGTCTCTTTAATTCCATGATGCCAATGAAAAAGAACTTTGCGAATTCGTCTATCTCGGCTTCGTATTGTTCATACACAAAGAAGGCAGTGAACGCAAGCACTAGTCCTGCAATATTAAAACCATTACTTACTATAAAATCAGTGGCAAGGAATAACAGCGCCTCGTGTCAGAAATGAACCGAGTTGTTGCTTACCCATGCCTAACAGCATAGTCAAGGATTGTGAGAGTAACAGCTTGAGGAGATAAAGAAATGCCACAGCCTGTAAACAATGGAACGTTTATTTGTGTGAAATTATTATAACACTAAAAACGGTAGGTGCATGTACATCTATAACCAATCATTCTACTAGTTCATCAAGATAACTTTAAAAAGCGCAACATTTTGATTGTGCTTCGCTATGAAGTCAAAAGTGAACTTGATAATTCTATAACTTAAACACTTTAAACACTTCATCTCAAACTATGTTACATGAAAATAGGTTTTTTGTTTTTTTATTTTTTTATTATATTTATTTAATAATAATAATAATGGAAATAACCACTTTCATTGAGAAAAAATGAAAATATACAAGGGCATACAAAAAACCAGCCCACAAAAGAACGAATCACCCTCTACCAGAAAGGACTCCAACCATGCAAAATAACTCCTATAGAGTAGTTACAAAAAGTTTTCGAAACCAAAATCCATAAAGAAACATGAAAACGGACGAGAGACCAAACCTCACTAGGGTCCCTTCTCCACCCCTCTAAAGACCCTACTATTGTGCTCCCCCCACAACACCCACAAAAATACCACACACCCCAACACACCATAGGGTTGAGAAGAGCCTTGCAAAGTCTAAATCGTCTAGTTAAATTAACTTTCGTCCTTAAATTTTCAAGATTCTCAAGATTTGTGTCTAAGCCCCCAAAACTTTAAGAAAATGTCTAACAGATTCATAAGCTTACAATTTTGTTAATTAGATCATTGAATTAAAAGTGTCTAATTGGCTCCAAACTATTAATTTTAATGTCCATGACTTCTATAACATTTTTTTAAAAAAAAAATTCAGGGACCTATTAAACCAAACATAGCAATGCTTTAATTACATATAAAATTTAATTAAATATCTAACAAGTTTATGAAGTTAAACAATGATTAAATACTCAAGACCCATTAGACATAAAATTGAAAATTTGAAGATCTATTAGACACTTTTAAAAGAGACCATTCAAATACTATTTAAAATCCAAGAAGTTATTAGACTCAACCTTGGAAATTTAAAGACTAAACTTATAATTTAACCTAATTTTCAATTCTCATTATCCATAACACAAGATTTTTCATTTTCTCACACATTATGTGCTTGACAACCAACAAAAAGAGGTCTGTTTTCTCTTTTTCACCGTGCTTCAAGCCCAAGTCCAAAACACTATTTGATGTAGGGATGTCTTAATGTTCTTGGCTTTTCTTGGCTTTACTTGAACATTTTTCTCTGTTTCTTAAAGTTCCTGTTTGTTAGCATTACTCGGGTGGTAATGTCTTTTACCACAACCGATTCCTTTCTGTATTTTCGACTTTAGGCTTTAGCTACTGTTGGTTAAAGTCTTAAGTTGGGGTTAATTACCAGCGTTCCCATATTTATACATATGATGTCTCTTTGTAGTTTTGGGATTTTTTTTGTCAATTTGGCGTAAATTCCCTACACTTCTGTGCATCACTATTGGGTCTCTCGATTTGTTCTTAAAGAAAACAGTAATACTGGGACAAGTGCACTGAGATCAATGTTGTCATCACTGCATTGTGCAACACTTGCTGAAATACAAATATGTCCACACAGTATAGCACCCCACACACACGAAGAATGAGTGAAGCAGTTATACCTTAAAAAAATAGTTCCAATCCTCTCCTCGGGCCAATGATCTTGCGTTATGTACACCTCTGTTCCACAAGCATGCTAGGGTCATGATTGTATCTTTGACTACTGAATCAGATTGTCGAAACGCTGTCACAGATAACTTTTGAACAGGAAACCCATATCTGAAGGGAAAACCTCATTATCAGTTCAACAAACTATGACTGCAATAATGATGATTGACAAAAAATACGGATGAAAAAGAGCTTCTGTCAAGGGGGAAAAAAGGAGGATTCGTCATGCCTGTGGACTTACACGAAAAGGCACATAATCATATGAAGCAAATAACAGCAAAGCAATAAATCAAGGATCCTACAATTCTGAATGTGAAATATCTCACTTCCACTCACTTCCACTTCCGCGATATAGAAAGTAATCTATAGTCATAAAAAATGTGAATTATCGTTGCATCTAGAACTGCAGCTTTAAGCATCTAATGCCAAGGTAGGACTTCATGAGCATACTTACATGTTTGGTGGTATGAGCCCATATCCATAAAGGACGACAATGATGGACAAAAGAAGTTGAGCTGCTGATGATATAAAAGTTCCTCCACGTACAAAAAACCAATAAAACAATAGAGACGAAGCAAGAAAACACGTGAATGATTTCTTCTCTTCTCGCCATAACAATATATCGGCAACTGCAGAAAGAAGTCCAATGTCATTCTCCTAGTACAAATTTAGCTAATGTACGGAGGTAAACCAAATGATGCAGCATAAGGAAGAACAATTACAAATTTAAAATTGTAAACAGATGAATTTCAAAACATTCATCAGTAAACGAGATCTCCTCCATAGGCTATTTTTTAGCAAAGAAACTGTACTTTTCACTAATAAAATGAAGAAGTACCAGTACAAACAAACTACTAGAGACTAACCCGATATTCACAGAGGATTTAATGACAAACTACGCATTAGAAACATCAAAAGAATTCAACGAAAATTCTTAGACTAACTTATCAAAAATACAACCAGATCTTTTCAATAATTCCCATCAATTTCTATATCATGGATTCAATCTGTCAGCTCTAAAACAATATAGATATTACCATATTCGTAGTATACTTTTTAGATGTATTGGATTTAATCAACAGGCATCATTTTCTCTGTAACACTTCAAATATCTATATATAAGGCACATGTATCCAAAACCAACAAATTTCAAGTATTTCACATAAACCCCAACTAAATTATGGACCTTTTAACAATATTTATTGAATTTAAATAAGAAATACAAAGTAAAAGGATTGTTTAAGTGGAAATATTTCCTTTCGGCTCTGCTATTTCTTGCTTGTTTTTGGTGCTTTTTTACTTCTTTCATCTATTTAAATGAAAATGTTGGTTTCTCATTTCAAAAGATAAGGGCTGTGATATGATCCAAAAAACCAAGCTCCAAATATTCAAGATCCATCCCAGTTTCAAGCTACAATTTAGAGACTAAGAGCCATGCAGTATTGGCCATGCAAGGCCATGCCATTGTAGGACAATTATTAACATGCTCCAGGAAAAATAACACATGATGTTCATGCGTTTTTTTCTTTTAAATAAAAAAATTAATCAAATAGCAACAACCACTCAAGTTAAACATAGAATAACAGAAAAAAAAATGCAAACATCTAGAGAACACAAGGTCCATAAGTTGAAATCAGAAAATCCAACTAAATAACGATTGAAGTTGCCTAAGCAATATTAGTATAGAAAATGATGCCAAATAGATTAAATGAGAGAAGGCTTGAACCTCTTCCACCACCCAGTAGCTTATCAGCTTTTGATTCGTCAGTAAATTCAGTGAAACTTGCAAGAGACAATTCTTTGCGCAAATGTGAAAATGATTTAATAGTTAGTGCGATGCCTTCCTGTAAATTTGACCGGTAAAGAAAAAGAAATGAGAACAAATTAAAACTCATATAGGCTATTACTGTTTAAAACAAAGGTGCGACTATTCAAATGAAACAGAAGTTGCAGAAGATAAATAGGCTGCATCCTTGAAGTCAGCTTCCCTAACATATCCAAATACATCAGCTAGTGCCTAGCTCCATAATGCCTTCTTCGCAAAGATACAAGGCATGAGATCCCTAAGATCTAAAGTGGCTTTGGATGACAGAAAAGTTGAAGAGGAAAATAAAAGCAGAATTCCGTGAAAAGTTGAGATTGGAAGCCTTGCACCACTAAATCAATTTCTGCAAAAGGCCTTGGAGAACAACCATCAAACTAAAATCCATCATGGCAAGAAAAATCTGGTTCATCATTCACAGTGGTAAAAACACTCTTTTAGGAAGATTTATGGGAAGGTGACATACCTCTTTACACTCTTTCCCCTAAACTCTATTCTGTCTCAACTATTAAACAGGCTTAGGGGCAACCATTTTAAGAAAGAAAATAAAAGGTGATTTAGGATCTTGTATCAGCACATTTAATGGGACTTCTGGCAAGACAGGAACAAGCATACTTTGAAGAACAAACGCTCAGACTTTTCTTCTATTTTAGAGAAACCGGTTCTTTTCTTTCTTTACTTGCTCTTAGTGTAAGTCTCTCCCTTCCTTTGAGTAATCAAACCTATTCCTCTTAATATTACAGGAGCTTTAATTTGATATGGGTTAGGATTGAGCCTTTGCTCCTCCTTTGTAATTTCATACATCAACAATTTGAAATTCGTTTTTTTTTCACCCAAAAAAAAGTACACACAATTCCTACCAAAAGTCCTATATTTTGTAATCAGCACAACATGGTAATTGTTCACAACCTGCAACAAAGTAGTATCAGTGTGTGCCTGCACTATACATGAGAGAGAGAGAGAGAGAGAGATTCAGCCAGAAGACGACACCGAAAAACCTGACTTCTATTAAAATTTTAAATCAACAGTAGAATACACCATTTTTGGTTTTTCCATTGGCAGCCTTAAGTATCTATAAATTAATCGAAGACCTCATATGGGTAGGATAGTAAACAAAGACAAGTGAGAAAAACAGAAGACATTATTCCAATGATAAAGTAAATAAAAAATAAATGAGTAAATAAGAAACTGATATATATTTTCATTACAACTTACTTCCAACGAGACTTTAGGAGAGTACCCAAGTTGTTTATGTGCAGCAACACAATTAAAGGTTCTAGTGCACGAGGCTAGCTGAATGTAATGAGCCCAAGTGGAATGATTATACTTATTGAATCTGAACTTTTCATCAATCCATTTCATAAATAAGAGAACATTCCAAACCATCTTAAATGGAAGTTTTACTGATGGCCTGTCAGAACATGTAGCAAGACAGCATTATCAGACAAATGAGAAGAGAACTCAAAACTATCTTAGCTTTAATATCCTTATCAAATATGTGCCAGCACAACAAAAAGTTTAGGAAAGGGATCAACAGAACAGTATCATCTAAAAGTTCATGAGCTATAATCTTGTACCTTCGGTAACCCAAGCCTTCCAAAATGAGAGAGATAAAATCCCAAAACTTCATGGGTTTAAAATTAGTGATGAAAAATGCCTACATAATGATAAAGAAGAAATACTTTCTTATGAGTCCATCACTAAAAGCATGAAAAAGGCTATGTACAATATTTTAAGTGCAATACCTTTCCAGCCACAGACACCATTCGAAAATCTAGTGCTTCTTCTGCACAGATATGGGCATGGGTCACATTCTCGACAAATGTGAAGTCAGACATGTTTTCACCATTCCCTATAATGAACTGAAATGAGAAACTCTGTTACTTCAATAAGAGTAGACAATGTACATCTTGTATAGATCACACTAACAGATATGTATTCTCAATAGATTAAGTTTACTTTGAGAAAACAAAGCACGAGCAAATCAATATTTGAATATGACCTTTCTACTATGAATTGTATTATGGTGCCAATTTCTATCAGATTTATTGTTCTTAAGTTTATATTCACTTAAATGGTAAAGCACAAACAATCCACTATATTTGATGTATTTTATGGAAGTTTCCATGACAATATATATATATATATATATATATATATTAAGAAACAGAGTTTCGATGACAATAATTAAAACCAAGCATGGATTAAAACATAAATAATTCTGCAAACCTTTGCCAAACCAGATTTTGCTTGATGCACTACAAAAGGAACAAGTCGAGTGTCTTCTGGCCCAAAAACATTGCTAGGGCGAAGTGCACATGTTAGAAGTCCATCTATATCGTTGGCAAACAGAATGAGTGCTTCAGCTTGAGCCTTTAGGTCACTCAACATGTCCTCAAACTGTACATAGTACTCACTTGATGAGGAAATGATTAGCAGAAGAGAATGTTAGGGATGTCCAAAAACAGATGATTGAGAAACACTTCAGGCAGAAACATACTTTCCATGGGTATGTTAATGATTCCTCTCCATTACGTATATCACGCGAACCATCAAAAATTACATCAGCTGAACTGTTGAATATTAGCCGTCTTACTTTGCAGTCTTGACAAGCATTAATGACATTTTTGGCACCTAAATGAGAAATCAAGATGCCAGCAATTATATCCTTCTTCGTAGCAGGATGTTCAGAACAACAAGGATTCTCTCAAAAATTAATAGCTTTCAATACCTTGAACTATAAACATATATGAGAGATAAATATCATTTGAATGTGAATCTTCATAGTCCATATAAAACACAACGGAAGAACCACTGAGAGCTGCAAAAGGTAAAAAAATTGTCACACAAGTAGTTGATACCCAGTTAAGCTATTGACATATTTCAGGATACAAAATAGACAGCCATGGATGGAAGTAGCAACTAGCAACAATGAAGAATGATAGTAAATTCACAAAAAATAACGATTCACTATGGAATTTTCAGTTTGCTTCTCTCCACATTTCTCTAAGCTTTCAAGAAAATAAAGGTTCTCCATCTTAAAAGAAAAAAGAAAAAAGAGGGATAAAGGTTTTTATGGGAAACCTCCCAACGCTATTGATAGCTAAAGAAAAAATCCTCGATCAAATTTTTTACTATGATACAGTTGAGAATTTCACAAAATCCAAAGATCACAGCAGTTTCTCATACTAACGTTATGATCCAATGGAGCGAGTATTCCAAAAGAAAATCACTTTAAAACACATTCGGAAAATAATTAAAGAGAAAAAAGGGAAAGAGTCATGCACCACCAAAAACACAAGAGCTTACAATTTCAAGATTCATTCGACTATCTTAGCAACCTTTTAATAATTCAAATAATTCTTCGGCATTGTACAGCAGTTCATGGAAACTGTCTCAACAATCAAATCATCTTCTAATTCTATCCATCATTATTTTCATAGGATAAACTTAACTCCAACTCCACGAAGGCAATTAAATCCTGACACCGATCCTCTTAAAATGCAACCAGTTCCATAGACAGAGAAAAAGGCTCAGAATATTTGCATTGTGAAGAAAATTCAATTCACTCCATCCAGTCAACACACAACTCAAACGAAGTAAAACTTATCAACATATCACAATCAACGAAACAGAGAGAGAGAGAGAGACAAAGACCTGCAACGATCTGATCCTTATTGCGAACATCGACATGGAAATATGAAGCTCGGCCAGCGATAAGGGCGTCAGAGAGGAGAGAATCATGCTCTGATGGATCGAGTTCAAGCGACTCAGCAGAATCAGCGATACGGACATTCCACTTGCCGAGTTTGAGGAGCCGGAGAACCAGCGATCGGCCGAGAAATCCACGGCCGCCCAACACGACGCAGGTTTTGGTATTCAATTCAACAAACCGATCGTCGACCTCCATTCGTTAATCGTGGGATCGGAGGAGGAAAGATCAGAGAAAAAAGAGAGAATTGAGAATGAGATTGAGAGGGAAATGCATTGAGGTTGTTAGGGTTGGAATCCGACCGCTAGAGAAAGAGAAGTAGTTGGCGCGGAAATTTCATACATGTGTAAACATTAAAATATATTTTATTACCTTTTAATCAATATCGTTATAGACTATTTTGCTTGCTCAAAAACTAATAATAACAATAACCATTTTGAACTATGCATTTTGTGTAAAAAATACCACTTAATTTTCAAAAGTTTTAAAAATACTCTTAAATTTTAAAAAAGAGCTCAAAAACACACTTGTTATTAGTTTTGGATGAAAAATTTTGTTTAAAAAATATCCTGAACTTTTCAAAAGTTTTAAAAATACCATTAATTCAAAAAAAGTTCAAAATCACCTTCATCGAAAGTATATGAACAAAAACTGTTAATATCTCATTGCAAAAATACTCTAACTGGTGATCAATTTGTTTAAAGTTTTCTTAAGTTAAAAAAAATGAACTTTAAAACAAACTATATAGATATCTTCATTTTTCTCTTAATTTTCAATTCTCAATTTACCCAAATTTTCTCACCAATCAAAATCTAAGTTAAACATAAAATCCCATAAAATTTCATAAAATTCTAAAATCATAATGTCCCCTTAAACATACCAAAACGATAAACAGTCAAATAAAAAAAATGTACTCGGTTATTAACATACACTCAACTACTAGCGATTCTTTTTAGATCATTTTAGTATGTTTAAATAGAGATTTTGATTTTAGAATGTTGTGAAGTTTTATGGGATTTCGTGTTTTAACTTAAAATTTTGGTTGCTGAGAAAATTGGTATAAGTTAAAAGTTGTAAAATTAAGAGAAAAATGAGAGTAAATATATGAAAAAAATGAGAACATTTATATAATTTGTTTTAAAATTCATTTTTTTTTAACTCAAGAAACCTTCCAACAAATTGATCACTATATTAACGTTACTAGCAATTATAATTTGTTTTAAAAAAAAAAATTAAGTTATTTTTCCAACGAAGTATTAATAGTTTCTGTTAATATACTTACAGTGAAGGTATCTTTGAACCTTTTTTTTAGTTAAGGGTATTTTTTAAACTTTTGAAGAGTTTAGATGTATCTTTTAAACAAAACTTTAATGGTTTCCATCCAAAACTAACAACATGGGTATTCTTGAACCTTTTTTGAAAGTTTAAAAGTATTTTTGGGACTTTTAAAACTTTTGGAGTACTTTTGACCCAAAGTGCATAGTTCATAATAATAATAATAATAATAATAATAATAATAATAATAATAATAATAATAATAATCATCATCATCATCATCATCATCATCATCATCATCATCATCATCATCATCATCATCGTTAAGTTCCATTTTCTCATATCTCCAATAATAATGTGAAAGTAAGAATAACTTTGCATACGAGTTTATTAGCTATTAGAGGTCTATGGTTCGAATTTATTACTCTTGTTATGTAAAAAATAAAAGAAAATTTTCAATAATAATAATAATAATAATTGGTGATAATGTGGGGTCTATTGTTAGGATTGGTCGGTTCAGGAGTAAATACATCTTTAATATCCATTTGATCGATAGATTTTAAAAGAAACAATTTTAGTTTCGAGGTTTGGAAAATAATTTGAAATAATTGCTCTTTTAACGGTTTAATTAAAGAACTAATGATCAAAATAGTATATATTTGTAACTAGGTCGATATTTTGAATACTTGATATATTACTTGTTAGCGATTGTATTTGTACTAACAACTTCCTTTTTTGGGCAGCACCCATCGATTTTGGTATGTATCTTTCTGTGCTTAAATTTCATTTTATTTTGCCCTTTAAACTTTGTACCATTTTTCATCCCTCAACATCTAAACCCTTCAATTTTAGAAAATAGATTAGGAAGCAGATAGCTCTCATGGTTGACAATTTTGAGGGAAGGCATTTAAGAAATTTGTCCAAAACAACATTTGCCTTGAAGAACACACTGCCACCTTTACTGGCCATTATTGAAGGTAGGAAAAAGACACTCTTATAAATAAGTCATTTTTAAAGAAACACAATTGTTTGATAACCACTTAAAATATTGTTAAAATCATTAGTGTTTTTTTATTTTAAACCGTTCTTATCAAATGTGTTTCAATGAAGATGAATTTTCGAAAAACATTTATTTTTTTGAAGTTAATCTAAACGGACCCTTTTACACCATAGAAAAAATAAAATTATATATTTTATTATCTTATATATTAACTTATTTAAAGCTCATGTAAGGGGTAAATCTAACGAAAAATTATTAAAATCAAAGTAGAATATTATTCTCAAAAAACATCCGACAAATTTTGTATGAATAAATAAAAAGATTAAAGGTAATTGTTTTAAATGGCAAAATTATTAAAAATATTTTAAATATAACAGAATGATCTATCAATGTGATATATATTAATAGATTTCTATAGATATGACATTTTGCTATATTTGTAAATAAGTTGAATCATTTCAAATAAGTAATGCTTCATTTTGAAGACAAAATTACTACTCTATAGTTTATACGGCAATACTGATGGTTTATATATCAACTAGAAATAGAATATCTTTTCACTTCCTCAAGAGATTTTGTTATTTTCTTTTGTAGTGGCCACGAAAACTATTTTACATTTTTCATTCACCTCAATTTTTTTGTCAGGTTTGTTGTTGCCTCTTGGACCAAATTTTTAAACTTCCTCTTCCAATGTGTTTATTCAAATAACTAACCAAGTACCCAAAAAAAAAAAAAATCAAATTCCTCATGAGCAATCTCCATGTATACAACTATGAACAAATTTATTTGTTAAAAATTTTGAGATAAAGACAATCAACTACCACACTAATAAATGAACATGTTTGTGAGTGATTTTAAGATGGTTAAAAATCAATTTTATCATTATCAATAATTAGTCTCAAACATATGATTAAAAATATTTTTTGAAGTGAATTTATTACCTGAGAAAAGTGATTACTCTAGGTCTCTAACCTGGTCAAAATAAATATAAATTAAAAATAATAAATAATAAAAAACCCTCTACATGATTTGATGTTGAAGATAAATCATTACAAAATAACTTTAAACCCAAAATATGATTTTGCCAACAGCCTCTTAGATTTGTAGGATAGGTGTCCTAATGTTTGCTTTGCTTCGTTCCAATCACTTGAAAGTTCCGCTAGTGTGTGGGGCACCAGCAAATATTCATCACCTGAAAGCAAAGAGAAACAAAACAGTGATACAAAGTTTCATCTTCTCTCTAAGCTATGATGCACCAAGGAGATGGAGTGGTAAACTTACCATTAATAAGGTTGAATGTACTATTAACTAGCACAGACTTGTTGGAATGTCTTGAATATGTTTTTGAGCCTACAATTTAGAAAGGTGCCAAATATAACTCTTCTTACCCTATCTGATATTTCTCTTTAATAATAAACTGCTTTTTCCTTTTTTTTTGTGGATGTAACTTATACACTGTTCGTGAACCACGTATATCTGTGTCGATTTATTTTACTGTTTACATTTTCTTGCTTTCTTTGATGGTCAAATTCATAACACAAATAAACTTCAAATCCAGTAGATCACAGCATACTGAAGTGTCATCATCATAAATTTCAAATAAACTGGGCCGATGATGGGGGATTGTTCTCCAGATAAATACAGGTCTTTTTGATGAATGTGTTGAGAATTTGTAGGGTACGTATATGGAGATCCCAGAATTCCTTTACATAGATATAGGAAACAAAAATAATTTGAGCAAATCAAGAAAGAAAAATAAAGGAAATAGAGAGACTAAATATATACAGGTTCACTCTGATGTGGTTACATCTTTTCTTTTGCAAACTCTGCAGGTTCTGTTAAATTAAGGGAGAGTACACAAGAATCTAATCAACCTTAAGACTCTTGAGATGAGAATATACATGGTTTTACCCCTCTATTTTTCCCTAACCAAAGCCTAGCACTTAGCTTGTAACTGTACTCCAAAAAAAAAAAAAAAAAGGTCATAACAAAATCCTCAGCACAAACCTCATCATCCTTTGTCTCGTTGTCGTCATAATACCGTGTCACTTTGCTACCTTCATGAGATTCCATGAACCATCTTTTAGTTGAACTTCAAATGAATTTAGATTGAGCCCACTTGATGACTAGGTTCCACAAACTTGAACATTTGCTGACGTAGAAAATCAATAACTTCAAGACAATTTTCTGTTCAAACATATGCAACATCAGAATCAACATCTGGATGAACGATTACCAATTTTACAAATTTTGAAAGCCTTCCAAGAGGAGGAACTTTGAGCCAGAATCAACATAGAATTTTGTATAAAGTAAACCATGGGACCTGATATTTGAAAAGTTTATCTCATACAATAAGAGCAGGGTTGTGGGGGAAAAAACCATTTCCAGAAGTCATATCATTTAATTATTTTTTAAAACAAACAATTACATTAGACCAATTGAAAAATGAGAAGAAGAAATAGAAAACATCACATAGAGTATCATGAACACTCTAATTGATGCATATCAGAAGAAGAATAGTTACAAAAAATGACTAGAGAAGCGGCTGCAAGGTGTTCAAGGAAACTAACACCCCCCAAAAAAAAAAAAAGTATTGATATAAACCAAGGCAATTACAAGTTTACAATATCATGTCTACCAAAGAAAAATTATGTCAACCAGGAATTCAATTTTTATGGGGAAAAAAGATTAGGGATGTTTTCAAGAAATAGAAAAATGGTTGAAAATAATTATAAATATAGTAAAATTTTACTTTCTATCTGTTATAAACTGCGATAGACCCAGATAGACATCTATCACTTTATCAGATACACATAGATAAATGTCTATTTGGGTCTATCGCGATCTATCATAGATAGAAAGTGAATATATTTGTAAATAGTTTGATATTTTTTCTATTTATAATAATTTTCCAAAAATCAAAGTACATTGCTTTCTTCGAAAAATTAAGCCAAATATATTACTGGTTGGAGAAAGAGAAAAGGCAATTGGTATAAGCTACCTGAGGAATAAGCATGCATGCAGAACATCGGAGGCGACCTACAGCAATGATGTGCTCATGGGATTTGCAAAGTAGTGATCACGGCAAACAAACTTCGATTCTCTGTAGCTCCTGCTGAGTAGAGTCCCTAGAATACCGGGGGGCCCACTGAACGTACTTTGATACATCTTCCGCACTATGATGTGAGCATCTAACATCATCAACTCTAGCAGCTTCTTACAACTCTGGAAGGAGAGATGGTGCCAATAAATACTTTCCACAACAATATATTTGGAAAAATGATCAACTTACACAGGGATTTATATATATATGAAACAAGAGAATATCATTCAAAACGCAAAGAGCCCTACCAAAACAACCTAACGAACAAGGGAATAAGGCATCCCCTCTCCCAAAAGAAAGATTACAAAGAGATATTTAAATTTAAATCGATGGTTTCTATCGAATAATTACAATAATAAGTTGTTTGTTTTATTTGGTAAGAGAACTCGGATGTGTTTTTATCACAATCATAAGTTCAGATTGTTGTATTTGGCTTTCTCCCATTTCTAGCACCTCCCATTAGATCTCGGCACAGAATCAGCAAAATAAAATTTTCAGCTTATACATTTCCATTAGTCTATCTTTTTATCTTTTCAGTGAAAAGTTCTCTCTTGTTCAGGTAAAAAAAAGAAAAAAATATTCACACATTCAAGCAAATCTAAATTGTGGAAATTTATTATGGGACCTTAACCTAGCACAGATAAAATGGAACTTTGTAGGTACACATACGAAATTTTAGATCACCTGGGGGTTCAAGACGTTCATCCGTTGTATAATGTCAACCTAACAAAAAAAAGAAAACACAGATAAAAGATTTGATAACCTATTAACGAAATGATCGCCATTCTACTAAAATACATAAGCATGGAAGGATGAAAAGTTAACAATAAAACAGCACATTATTTTCAAAATACCGCAATGCGTTAGATTAACAGTCTAATAAGTAACTAACAGAACATTATTCTCAGAATCATGCATTGTGTGATTGAAATTGCAATCATTTCATAAAGTGCATAAAAGAGACACAATCCAGTTGGACCTTCATTACATTATATCACTCTTCTACTACTTAAAGTAACAGAAGAAACTAACAAAATAATATGTTTTGGGACAAAATTCTCTTTGGCTGGACAACTTCCCTGCAAACCCTAACACCATTTTCTCCTACACTTTGATGGGCCATCCTTCTAAGAAGGAAAAAGAAAGTCCTATGGATGTTTTCTTTGAAGGTTTTTTTTCTGGGCACTATGGACAGATAAAAATCATAGAATCTTCCAAGATAACAAGCACTCTTTTGATTTTTTTCTTATTTTTTTTTAATTCTAAAGTTTTTTTGGTCAATTATTGGTGTAAATGCTCCCCTTCTTTCAGAGTATGCTCTTCAATATTCCATTGAAGAATTTTTTGTCACCCCCTTAGTTAGGAATCCCCCTGTAGTTTCATTCTATCAATAAAATTTGTTCCTTATCAAAATATATGTATGTAAGAAGTATCCATCCAGTAACTAAAATAATTATATCACTATATTAAATAATATCAACGATGCAAAACACCTCCTCATGACCTTGCAGTATGCTAGACATGTATGGCTTGTCAAAAAAAGTCTAATTATGCCCCCATTCAGGGCCTTTTAAAACATATCTCCTAACTTATATTTTATCTTCACAATCCTATGCATACCAGGCTCTCTCCCAGAAACTTTTCCTTGAGAAAAAAGACATTAATGCTTGAAAGACATAAATTCCCAAAAGGAAGTGGGAGAAAAATAAAACAACTAGATATCGAGGTAGATGCACTATGAACGAGAAGTTGATTGCCAAGTCAGTCAAGTCAAAATTTGGCCAAAATTTTAAAACCAAAAAGATACCTGAAAAAAAAAACCTTCTCTCCGTGATGGTCTCTCCTGACCCAACCCTTTCTTTTCGACCAAACCCTAACAGCCACCATCTCCGGCCAATGGTCCGTCTGCCAGCTTTGTTCGCCAGTCCTTTTTGCCATTTTCATCTTCTCTCTCTCCCTGATGGCCTTTCTCTCCCAATCCAACCCTTCCTTTTTGACCTGACCCTAACCGTTACCGTCACTGGTCCCAATCTTCGTTGTCATCCATCCACTGACTCTGACCTCACCAAAAAGTTTTCTTCTGCTGCTCCTGCCATTTTTGGGAGTACTTTCAAAGAGATCGCTTTATAGAGGGTCGATGAATTTTTGTTTGCAGTTTCTGAAAGATCTAAATGGTGGCAGTTTAATATTTCTTGTTGGCCTATGTTTCGTTCTCTTGTTGGAAATTGTAAGAGCGTTTGGCTTTCTTTTCAAGATTCTTGGTGCTAGTTCTTCAGAAACTTCTTTCATCAGATGTTTAGTTTGTGAATTGTTGATGAGTTTTCCATTTGCTCTTTGTTGATCTTTTGTTGGGTGGTGGTTATTTTTTGAGTTCCTTTGGTAGTTTTGTAGTAGCCTTTGTTTTTCCATGTTTGATGGAGGCATGTCAGTCCTAGCTGTTTGTAAGTTTATCTTTATATGGTTGTATTCGTTGTTCATATTTTTTTGTTTCCTCTCCCAATAATTGACCAAAATAAAAGTTGTTCTTGTTTCAAAAAAATTGTAATACTGAAAGACAACTCAATCAGAAGTTGATACATCCAATCTCCAAATTACTTCACAAATAAAATATGTCATAGCTCTTTCCAGAGTTCCTCCTCCATCCATCCTTTCTGCAGAAGGGTCATTCTTTATGGCTTGCTAAGGCATGTGTATTTTGTGAATGATTTGGAGGGGGAGAAGAATAGTAGGATGTTTAGAGGAATGAAGATGGATCCTGGCCCCTTGCAAGAGTTGTCTCTCCTCTATGACAGATGGCACTCCTCTAGGAGTGGTGGTTGACAAAAAGCTACCTCACAGTGATGATTTAAATTTCAAACCCTTGCGTCACTTGAAAGAGAAGACTCCAACAACCCTAAGTGATCCTCAACATATTTTTGCTACGAAGCTAATAGAATGTTATGAGAGAATACCCCATTTTCTGTCCCACTCAATACATCAAATATATAGAAATACATTGGGTCCTACTCTAATAGAATGTAATTACAATTAAAAAAATTAAAAAACTAACAAACTTCAATAACTAAGAAATCAATACCAAATATATACATATACAGTTACATACGTGTAGGAAAACTGTTTTGGAGTCCAATCACACAACAAGAACCAAGAAAAGAGAATACTGGAAAACAGATCCAATGGCACAATCCAAAAGCCAACAAACAGTCCCGAAAGATATCAGAAGATCAGAAAACCATACCTCCATTATTCCTGGGTTTTGCATTACAATTCCAAACATCCGCCTTCTAAGCCCCTTGTAGACAATTTTGTTAGTTGTCCCATCTCCATTTATCCATGGGAGTATTGGCATATTCGAACCACCAGAAGAGGGCCAAAACAGTCCATCCTCATTCCCTACTGTAGTTAATATGGTTTTATCTATGGGACTGCGTTGGTGAATGCTGCTAGTTTTACTTTCTTTTGTGTTGTCATTAACTTCTGGAGGAAGATTGAGAACCGTTACTTTGTGAACCTCATCAACAATCATGTTATTTTCCTTCTGAGAATTTGCACCATCAGAAATGTGATTTTCTGGATTTTTTCTACCAACATTGTAATTTTCTGGATGCGAAACCATCTGGCTATCACTTCTCCCATGCATGTCCACTGATGGAGTAACACGATTTTTGGAACCAGCTATCGAAGTCAAGAAGTACTTGGGACGATATAAAGCATCAACAACTCGGATACTGTCAAAGGAATTAACCTGTACAAAATGCAAAACCAGAATAATTCAACTTCAAGCCTAACTTTTAACACCTCACCACAAATACACACACTAGCCAGAAAAATTTAAGCTCAAGGAGATTGATTTGCTTGGTGGTTGTCCAATGATGTACTACACATAATAATAGGAAAATTCATACTCAGCCACATCAGTGACAGTGTTTCCTTTTCATGCTTTCCTTTTTCCAACTTAGAAGTCAATTTTTAAAACAAAGCATATACTAGATATTTTGCCCAGTTTTTGGTTTAATGATAATCTATTTATATCCATCTAGAAGGATGCTCTCTTCACCTCCTCCCCTCTATTTCTTATCGAGGAAAAAAGGGAAAAAATATTCTTTTGATCTCTGAGTTATGAGTATGGTTTCTATTTGGTCCCTAGGTCTCAAAATGTTACACTTTTATCTCTAAGTTTTGATTTTTGTTTCCATTTGTTTCTTGGGTTTCAAAATGTTACATTTTTTATCTTGAGTTTTAAGTTCAATTTCCATTAGGTCCATAAGTTTCAAGATTTTACACTGTTGCCCTTGAGTTTTCACTAGAACCCATTTTTAGTAATTTGTGTTAATTTTCTATTAATTAATTTAAGGCAATAAAATTAAGTATTATTAAAATAGTTTTTCTTACATGATATAATTAAATTTGTCTTCACCCATTAATTTCAACTTTTGGGTCAATCGGTGATTTAAGATGGTATCAAACCAGGTGATCCAGGGAGATCCTGTGTTCAAGCCCCTGGAATGTTATTTCCTCCCCCATTAAAATTGATTTCCAGTTGTTGGGTCTTCTTCATAATTCAAGCTCACAAGTGAGGAGGAGTGTTAGATGGTATAATTAAATTTGCCTTCATCCATTAGCTTAAACTTTTGGGTCAATCAGCAATTTAACAGTTTTCATTTCTGTCACTATTAAAAAACTAAATAAAAATTCACATGATAGTTATTTTAAATTAAATAAATGAAACCTAACCGAGGACTAAAAGCGATCATTTAGTTACTCGTGAATAAAAGTGTAAAATCCAGAAGTCTCGAAACTAAATGAAAACTAAATACAAAACTCAAGGTTAAAAATGCAATATTTGAAACCTAGGAACCAAATAGAAACTAAAAACAAAGTTAAAAATATAACATTTTGAAACGTAGGAACCAAATGCAAGCTATACTCAAAACTTAGGGACTAAAAGAATATTTTTACCAAAAAGAAAAAAAAAGAAAAGAAAAAACAAAGAACATATTATAGATATTGTCAGCCCCAGTACATTAACAAACGTGAACATGCAAACATGGTTACATGCTATAAAAACTAGAAAACAAAACTTTATGCTGTCAAATTACTACGGAAGTCGTACTAACCTTCAGTACTCGTTGGTATGTTTGGAGGACATCAACGATAAGTTGTGCCAGCTTTTCTCCTAATTCAGTCGTAAGATATGGTTTTTCAGTTACAATATACAACACAACACTGATCATAACATTTACCCATCTTCATGTTCTGAAATCATATGATAAGAAGATCGCTTAAAAAGCACAAATTGTGGAATCTATACCTTGTACATTAGCCACCTGGGACACTTCCTCCATGCTTAAACCTTGATCACCAGCCGACTGAATTGCAGAATAAACCGACCTAAAGACCTCTGGAGAGATGATGCTCCCTTGTTGATCACAACCTACTGACATCAGATGATCTGCAAAAGCCGTCATGGCTTGCCAAGTTGACTCACAATGATTCCCAAGTAGAGATACAACTCCATCAGTATCATATCCTGATTCCATATGATCAAATGAAATACTGATGTCAGTAGGTGGAACGCAGAATCTGTCATTCCCACCAATATATTGGTCATCAACACAATTCCAACTGTTCGACAGCTCCACAGCATCTGTTCTTAAAATTGTAGCATGACATACAGAAACCATGATCCCAGGAAAACCTTTTTCTCGACGAGAAATAATTTCACCATCTGCCGGTCCAAATTTCAGCTTTTTAGCCGAAGTGTCACCCCAATGTTCACTATCAACTTTTCGTTTTAAACTTCTCACATCTTCAGGTTCTCCAACACCATCATCAGGCAAACAAGAAGAAATTGACAACTCTCCTGAAGAAACTAGAGCAAACAAATGGAAAATGTCTCCACACTGTAAATCAGCGGGAAGATCAATCCCATTCTCCACAAGCTCTTTGTCTCTTTCATGCAGAAACTTGGAAAATCTGGAAGCTCTCTCTCCAGTATTGGCTGGAAATGGCGACTTTGAAATCCTATGCAGAAAACTTTGGGAGAGCACAAAAGGGTCGCCATTGGTGCCTCCAATCTGGCAAATATTAAAACAATTAATAGCTAACAACACAAATACTCACAAAAACATGGTAAATGGAGTACAAAAGGCATCTGATAAGTGTCATGCCAATATCATATGAATTGATACCAATGAGTCAGGGAGGAAAAAAACTACTAATCAATTATCTTAAGCAAAATCTCTTCAATTGAATCTGTTGGCATGAAATTTTATGTAAGGAAACACAGCTTTTCATTGATATAATGAAAAGAGTCTAATGATCAACATACAATGAAACAGAAAGTAAAGACAATAAACTTAACCAAAAACAAATTCTATACAACCCAAGCACAAGATCAAAAACTAAACAAAGAAAATGAAGTTTGTGATTTAAATTTACATTGGAGGCCACTATGGCTAATGTGTGGGTAACATCTACTAGAGCTTGGGATTTAAATTTACTTCGTAATCTTACTAAGTTGGAGACCTCTGAATGGGCCTCCTTATCTCACCACATGGCATCTGTGAGCTTGCGTTCCTCTCCTGATTCTTGGTTGTGGCTACTTGATCCAACTTCGGGTTTTTATGGTTGATTTGGTGGCACCATGGAACCATTATTGTCTTGACTTTTATCCTGTGATTTGGAAAGGTAGTTATCCTAGAAAGATTAAAATTTTCTTTGGGAGCTTAGTAGGGGTAACATCAATATTGTTGACCTTCTACAATGCCACATGCCTTATATGTCTATTTCTCCTTCTTGGTGTCACATGCAGTGTTTCTTAAAGCTCAAGGCGCAATAAAGTACAATGGTCTTTTAAGGCTTAATCGCAAGGCACAAAAAAAAGATCCCTAAACACAAGAAATTTGGCACATAGGCTTAGTAAATTAGATTTTTTTAGTTAATAAAGAAGGAAAACCCCTAATTATCACTACTTTTAAAAATAATGAAAAAGATCCAAGGCCTAGGGCTTTGAGTCTTGGGGCTTCGCAGAAGATGCATGCCTGAGGTGCGCCTTATTTTGTGAGTCTTGCCTTTTCAAGGCAAGGCACAAAACCTGCCCCTTGAGCCTTGGGAGCACCCTCGGGAGGGCTTTTTAAAACACTGTATGTGACACCAAGAAGGAGAAACAAACATATAAGGCATGCGGCACTGTAGACGGTCGCTGCCATGTTGAATCTCCGAGCCATTTGTTTTTCCATTGTCCATTTAGTGCCAGCTTTTGGGATATTGTTTTATAGGCTTTTGGATGGTCTTGTACTTGTCCTAATACCATTTATTACATCTTGGCTTCTTTGTTAGTGGATCATCGTTTTAATGGTATAAAAAAGACGATTTAGTTGGCTATGTTGCATGCTTTCTTTTGGAGTTTATGAGGCGAACGGGCTTTTTCGTGACTCTTCTTCCTCCTTTAATTGTTTTGTGGAATTTGTATTGTCTACTACCTTTTCTTGGGGTAAGAAAAGCACCCATTTTCTCATTATAGCTTATCCTTTTTAGTCAATAATTGGTTGTAATCACCTTTAGGTGTTTGAGATTATCCCCTGATTTCATTTATCAATGAAATGTTTCTTTTACCAAATATAAATCTTGAACAGAAAAATCAGCAAAAAGTTTGGAAAGAGAGTACCAAAATATAACTTCTCTCAGAAGACTGAAAAGAAGCCAATTGATAAACACACACACACACATCTAAAATGTCTAATGGAGATCCCAAAATGCTGTCCTCAAAGCTGGAAGAAGAGGAATTTCCTTCCAAAGAAAGAAAACGACTTAATCTACTAGGAACTTCAAAGAAGAAATAAAAACTCCTCTCAAAACTACGAATACTGAAGACCAGAAATGAACAAAAGAATGCAATGAAAATCATTCAAATGAAATAAAGAAAAGCAAAGGACTGATTTCAACTCGCTCATCCCACAGTTCCTTTACTCTAGTTAAAAAATTTATTCTAGGTGTTGCCAGAGATCTCTCCTTATTTAATCAATTGATCTTTCTCAAACAGCAGCAAAACAACTCAATTGGCAAGAAACTTTATGTAAGAAAAACTTAGAAGCAGTCGGCAAATATTAAAGACATGCATCGTTCAAAGGCTGCACATGAATTTGTATCTGTCTTATGGATCTATGCTAAACATTCAAGCTGCTAATTCAATTTTCAATCTCTGATCTCAAATTTGATCCAAACCATGCGATTGGTAACTGGGAAATCACAAGTATTATAATAAAAATGAAAAGCTCCCAATCATTAAAAAAGAAATGAATATAAAAGAGTTTATAAGCTACACTACATTATAGTCCAAGAAGAAAATTCAAGGACATAGTTGTACAACCTATAGAACAGATCTGTTCAAGTAAGGTTGTAGTCCATGAAGAAAACTCGAACATGACTAAATTAAAATAAAAGATCACTAAAGAAAGTGAAAAAGAGAAGAATTTGAAGACTTCCTCTCAAACTATTCTATGGAGATGATGAATCACAAAGAATACCGGGTGCTTTTATATATATATATATATATATAAGAAAACAAAAAGAAAGAAAAAAAAAAAAAAAACAAAAAAAAAAAAAAAAAAAAAAAAACAAAAAAAAAAAAACAAAAATATAGAACCTAGAATCTTACACAAAAGCCTAGAGAGTTAAGCTAAACAAGAAGCAGACTTGATTAAGAAATATCAGCCGTTTCCAACGAGAGAGATTCTTGAGAAAATATCAATCAGAAATATGTAACAAGCAGCTGCAACGGTGACGATAGAATTCCAAGAAAATGCCAATTCAGGGAAGTTGCTTACATTTACACAAAATTAATTACTTATGCAAGCACTTCTCTCGAAGTAGGCCTATTCTTAACAACAGTCGTTTCCTGATACAGAATCCTCCGTTATTTCTTCACACCCTTCCTTTACATCTACAGCTACTTTTACAGATACAACTCTATTCTGCTCGGCTTCATCATTGNAGTTAGAAAATAACTTTGAAAGAGAACATCATGGTGAAATTCCAATCTAGCCGCCTCAAATCTTGCTAACAAACTTATAATCAAGCTGTACAAATACATCATGCACCATAGGAGAAAGAGGAAAAAGAAAGGATAAAAAAATAGCTATAGAAAAGACAAGCAGAATCAATCAAAGAGAACAAATAGCACAATGGAACAAAAAACTGAAGTGGGAAAGTCGGAGAAGCAAGACAATCAGACAAAAAGAACGTGTAACAGCCCAAAATTAGGTAAACCACTTTTCTCGCATTTATTCTTTTTTAAAAAAAGAAAAGAATAATAATAATAATAATAATAATAATAATAACAATAATAAATAAATAAATAAATAAGTAAGTAAATAAATAAATAAATAACAATATTGATAATAATAATGATAGTAACAAAATCATGCAGGTGGAGGGGGGTGAAGTGGGATTTGGAATTCCTTAGTCATTAGGAGAAGTCAGCGTTCGGTTGGAGAAAGATCCCCGGGTGAGTTTTGACAGTGGGGCGTCTTTAGGAGAAGGGGAGAAAGGGAAAGAAGGAAATAAGGGTCAATCCCTCTTCGGCAGCCATTTTCGCACAACTCCTCGTCACTCATAGTTGCCATCATCTCCAGCCCTCACTGTCGCTGTCATCGCGGTACTCATCGCCACTGTCATCAGCTCTCGTCGCCATAATCGCAGCCATAGTCCTCGCGCCGCATCATTAGTCCAACGTCGTATCATTAGTCCATCGCCGTATCATTAGTCCAACGCCGTATCATTTGTTCATCGCCGCAACATTAACCCAGCGTCGCATCATTAGTCCATCACCACATCATCAGTCCATCGCCGCATTGTCACAGCCCGCACTTCGCCGCATCGTCACAGCCCGCACTTCGCCGCATCATCATAGTCTTCATCGCCGCGTCGCCTCAGCCCTCTCCGCGACGCGTCGACACAGTTTTCATAGCACACTGCCGCAGAGTAGGGGAGTCGCTCAGTCTCGCTGAGTCTCGCTGTCTCGCTCAGTCTCGCAGGTAAGGGATTTACTACCAGACTGTAAGTGACACCTAAATGTCTAATTGTGCTATTAAACTATTGAATGTCACTGTGTAACTTTTGCCTCGATGTTGATTGCTATGACTGTTTCGATATGCCAAGTTTGTAGCGCGTATGCAATGAACGTATAATTATGTGTCTATGACTCTATGAAACTCTGCAATGAACTAGATATGCCATGACATGTTACAGGTTACCTCACTTGTCATGCCCCATATCCCAAATGTACTATGCTATGAAAGGTGTCCCTCGGGATCACCACCTATGTTCATGTTACAAATGTAATCACTGCGTACTCTCGGGTCGCTTCCTATGCTTATGTCTACACTTATGCCTATACCAGGTACATAGGTGCACACGATAAAAAAGAGTGATAGCTAGGTCCAGTAGTGGGTCCCTTACTCAGTATTATTGCTCACCTTTTTCTATGTTTTCTCTCAGGTAAGGAGCATGGTGGCCAGACGCATGGCCGAGGAAATCCGCGATCGTACCATGGGACCGTCACACTACTTCCGCACCATAGCCTAGGGTATAGCGTACTAGAGTTGTAGGGTGGTAGTATTGCATACATTGGACCGTTTATTATTTGTTTTGTTTATTGTTATGTTCGGATTTTTCTTGAGGTTTTGCCTAACTATTTAAGGGGTACCCCGCTAAAGCATTTTATTTAATAAACTATCAAGAAGTTCAGTCGTTTTATAAATTTGACCGAGTTTATTTAAAGTGTGCCAAACCGTATCTCTTAGTTTCCAACGTTTTCACTAAATGGTCATGCATGACATAGCGACGTGTTAGTTATTAAAGGGTCAGGTCGTTACAGAACGTGTGTTAACACATGACGTTTGATTCTTTTGGATAAAGAAAGAAAATTAAAAAGAACAATAATAATAAAAAATTATTATTATTTGAGCACAAAACTTACCATGATTTTCTTCTCTCTAAGGTGGCTAAAAGCTGAAAAAAGATCATGTTCTGAGTACCGCCTTAAATTTTCAGCTAGGAGATTAGGTACTTCTCGTGTTGTTGAGGTGCTCAAGAAAACAAGCTTAAATAGCTCCACAGCGTTGGAGACGGCCAATGATTCAAATACTTCTTTGGTGACATGCCTGCCATTCAAAATCTTCATCAACCTCCGATGAAAGCATCTTGCCTTTGATCTTCCCCTAGAGAATTTATGTTGCTTTCCTTCCAGGTCTGCACTCTGGGGTGGCAGATGTGGTAAATTCAGATTCCAGGAAATGGAAATCCAAGGGCAAAACAAACAATTATGTCTAATATCATTCTAAAATGGAAAAAGGAAAAGACATTAACATAAATGCTCTTGAGCACTCACATTTGCATCCACGAAATCACCATAGACAGATCCAACTCTTTTGGAGTCCCCCAACATCGTCATCTTCTTAAAATGAAGAACCTCATCAAGGGCCATCTTTACATCTTTATCATCAAAATCATCCCACTGTTCCTGAGGATCCTCACTGTAATGTTTACTGCCACCAATATTAAGACCTTTCCCTTCTGAACTAGTTAAAATCAGTTTGGGGTCATCTTGATGAACTGATGCATACTTAGATTTTTCCAGATACTTCACATAACGCTTGCCAAGAATGTTACAAAGCCGCATTACAAGCTTTCTAAATCTTATGCTACCATTCAGCCATGCTATTCGTTTTCTACAAGTACCTGGAGGTGCTGGTAAGTTAGAAATAGAACACCAATTCGTACGAGAAAATTTTGTACCCCGAGCTGCACGGTATCTGACATATTGGATGATCAATTGCCTGAAACGACAACAGAAGTCTCAATGAAAGCAAGGATAAATCAAGAAAAGATAGTCATAGAAAAAGGTAATTTAACATTTTCACATTCTCGTTAAGAATTCAAGAGTATCTTCACGTGATACTATGAAAATCAAACATATGCTTTTGTTTTAATTTTTGTTGTTGGAATGCTTTTATTTCTTTTTTCTGCTTAATTTTGTTGTATCAATCTAGTTGTGTTTGTTTTGTTTTAATTGTTAATTCAAAGTACATTGTACTTTGAGCAGTACGCTCTTTTCACTACTTTGTTTCCTTTATTAAAAAAATAATTAAAAATAAATAAATAATAAAAATCAAACATATGAATGCTTGTATAGAAGAGAATCTCCAAAAACTCATCATATACTTTTGAGGAAACATAATCATGGTTTATCCTGCTATCTTAACTAGCTTGGATTTCTTATCTGACATATAAATTTATACCTTGCAGCAATTGTTGGACATGTTTTCGTATCCCAAAAAAGAACCAAAAGCATACATTGGCAGACGAGGTAAATGTTTTTTTTAAGGAAAACAAACTTTTCATTTGATAAACTTTCATTCACGAAGATCATTTAAATATCACATTAAGATCTAAGGCCTGCAGTTAGAAACATCTAAGCTTATAATGTATTGTTGATTAACATGTCTTGGTAGTCATTGTCATCATATTACCTATCTGTTTCATCAGTCCATATAAACCTTCTCTGACGGGTTGGCTTCATCATTGAAGAGGCAACAGAACAGTTTCCCTCACCTTCCTCATTAGACCCAAATTCCTCCACTGTTTCTAGATGATCGTCATCTTCAAAAATTTCTTGCAATGGAATGTTTTGATCCCCTGAATTAGCAGCCAATTGTTTATCTTCATCAATGGATGAAATAGAATTTTCAGGAAACGTGGTAACCCTTGTACCATCCAACAGCTTACTGACTACATCATGCCGTGCACGCTTCCCTGACCTCTCTTTTGGTATTTTTTTCCCCTCCGGTGAATGCCTTTTAATTTTCTGTCCAGATTCATTTCCTGTCCCTTCATCAAAACTTTTGAGACGTTGCTGGCACCTATCATAGTACATACGTAGAACCTGCACGTGACATTTTGGGAGAGAAATGCACACCGCATTACTTGGGTATTATGATTTAATAAAAACTACTACATTAGGCATAAGAGAAATGCACACTGCATTCTTGTGCATTATGATTTAAGAAACTAATACATACTTTAGTAAAAGAAAGGATGCTCCTTTAAGAACTAGGAAGTATAACAAGGATCAAAATAATGCCCAACTCGAAAACACTACTGGACTGAATAAAAAAAGCTTTTTGTAAACAACAAACAAATTTTCATGGATAGATGAAAAGCTAGAAAAATGTTGAAGGATACAAACTCCAGGAGTGAAAAGTGTTAAATTACCGATTGACTCAAAAGCTTAAGCCAATGGATTATGATAAATTTAATTATATTAACACTTAAACACTTCCCTCGCTTGTAGGCTTAAAAAATTGTAGAAAACCCAATAAGTGAAAACCAATATAAACTGGGTAGGAAATGACATTATAGGAGTTTGAAAACAGGACCTCCTGCTCTAACACTATGTTCAATTAACCCAAAAGCTTGAGCTAATGGGTTATGATAAATTTAAGCATGTCAACACTTTAACAAAAAGACAACAAAACCACCATAAAAAGCAAATATTTCAAAATATTATAATAGCCAAAATATAAGGTACTGAAAAACAAAATGCCCATGAAGACTTCAACAAGCCAACGAGCTGAAGCAACCAAAACTACTCCTACTGAGCTGCACCAAGCAACAAGCCGAAGGATGCCTTTTTTTCTCTAGCTACGACGAAGAACAATGAAAATTTCAAGTGTAATATGCACCACATGCATATCTACAATCTGTATATTGTATAAAATAAGAATCACAATTCACATATTACCTGCTCTAATGTCAGATTCAGATCCTTTGCTATTTTCTCACACTCTCTGTATGAAAGCTTTTCTCTTAGGTCCCTCCTTGCTACAAGCTCCAGAAGTGCAGCACGTTGTTCAGCTGTCATAACCCGAGTTGAAGCCCATGAACGGAAAAGAAATGTCTGACGGGAAAAAAAACATTGAAATAAAGGTAATTCATCAGAGCCTAAAACTACTTTATTTGCAAACTATAAACAACTATTGGTAGGCGTGTTGCTAAAAGTTTAAACAAATACCTCACGAACAGCAGACCCAGGAAATGCAAGCAGAGCAGATCTGGGATCAGCAGTGGCATAACAGTACTCCAAAGTTTGCCAATATTCATTGACAGCTTGCTTACTTGACAGGATAAAGTCATGTCTAATTCTTGGGCGAAGATCTAGACCCCTAGTTATCAAAGATCTAGTTGCATCATTTGAAACCGGTTCTTCGATGTAAGGTTTGAGCTCCAGTGCATGTTTTAAGGTGGCATGTCCATGATCATTTACATTGCCTGGACTTGCAGCTACAAACCTAACTAACTGAAATAAAGAATAAACTGCTAAGAGTACTAATTAATTATCATGCTAACTATTTCAATATAAATTAAATTCTGTACTGTCAGCACAACAAGTCACATCATCTAAAACCAACCAGAGTAATATTCTACTAATTAAAATGCTTTGGAGGATTGAAAATCAATCATTAATTTTAGAGACAGACTACATGGGAAGAAAAAGAAAATAATTCAAGAGATATAGAGATATCCTCAAATTCTTTATTAATTAATTTTACAGATAAACTACAGGAAAAAATAAATAAACAAACCCAAAATGCAAAGGCCAACCTGGAAGTATTATTTTCAGGAGCTAAAAGCTTTAAAGTATTGAAGAAAAATCAAAATTTTAATTTAGATTAATAATTTTCTTTCAACCAGCACAGCGGAGATCAGATTCATTTATGTTATTTCTGCTGTCTATTTTTAGAGAACGTAGGTATGGTTACTGGCAAGCTGAATTTCTATGGACTGTGTGGCTATCAAAGGTGTCATTTCTATGATAGGTTGGCCTAATACATTGGTTTGAGCTTCTCAATCTAATAAATTTTGTAACAGAATATTTTCTATTTTTTTAATTCTTAAGGCCTTTTGAGCAAGTATAGGAAGTCTAATTTTGTGTTTGAAAATTAATATTACCTAATTGTGTTACAGTCAATTACAATAAACTTGAACTTTTAATGCATGCACAAATTCATGAATAACTTGTTGAACTCATGAATTCATATATTAGGAAGTCGCCATGAAATTTACCTTCAATCGCCGTAAGATATCAATAATGAGCGAGAGCCTTCCAGTAGCATTAGTATCCATCAGATGCTTGTACTCCTCAGGAGGAAGGTCAGCAAGGGACAAACCCCTCTTACATTTTTCCAACATATCATCAAATTTTTTAGTAGAACCAACAACTTGTAGGAAAAGCTCAATTGGGATTGACCTAACTGCATCTTCCAATAAAAACGGTTTGTAGCTAGTGTGCAGATTTTTCAGATCATGGACAAACATATCCGATGAAGAAGTACCATCAGAACCATCTGAACAGTTCAGATAATCCCACAAAAAGCAGTGCAGCAGCTTTGCACGGATCATTTTTGCCAATACAAATCCATTTGCACGCATGGCTTCTGATCGTATGGAAGCAACGTCAGGATCCATATAGTGCTCAATCCTTTGGATACCTTCTAATACAGGAACCAATCCTCTCTTTTTCACCTTTTTTGAGTTATGACCACGACTTTGGGCTTCAAACAACCTCATTTTATCATGAATTTCACCTAGAAGTTGAGGAGATAAAGTCTCAATAGAAGGATGCAGAATCACCTGGGTGATTCGAGTACGACCACAATTTGTGACAACAGGGACATTGATGTCTATGCATTTACAGTGCCCTTCACTTTGCAATTTGTTTATGCTTCGGAAAATAGTTCTTCTATCGGTTGTTGTGCTTTTGTCTGTCTCTTGATCAATAATCCACCTATGAAGCTCCCCTTTCAAAATAAACTTCTCATCCTACAGGGGAAAAATATAGGAATACTATTTTAGACAGAGAGCTTAAGCAATTAAGCCTGTTTGGTATAAGAAATGAAAAAATTGTCTTAGAAAGAACTGGACTTAGAAAAGAAGTAAGGTTGCAAATTAATAAATTTCTCTGTTTACATTGTTAGAACAGTGAGCAATGCAAATTTAACAAGTAAATTGTTGAGAAAACCTGTAGCCGTTCTAGTATTCTTTGCTCCCTCCAAGCACTACCCACAGTAAGAGGTAAACACGGATACTTCTGATATGGTGCGGAAATGGATGTCCTTAACAGAGCAGATGGGGATGTTGTAGATCCAGAGACCGTTTCAACAACTGTGTTCGCTGAACTGAGTCCTACAGCAGGAATGGAGCATGTTGGCTGAAAAACTGACTCTCGTGCCAAATGGTTACCTCTGAGGTCACTCTCACCATTGCCATGCAACTTATGACTAACTTCTGTATTCATTTCTCCATCCTCTGTTTTTCTGCGACAAGCACCGTCAACATTCAAAATTGTATTTTCAGACTTTGTGCAACCATATGGAGAAGTTTGAACTAACCTCTTCAAATCATATGCATTGTGATCTTGAATCGCCATCTGAGGGGAACACTTAGAATCATCTACATTGACAACATGGTTATTACAATTTTCAATTTCATTATTTACAGCTGTTGGTTTATGAAAATATTGATTATTATATTCAGGCTTGAAATTCCCACGTGTCCAAACTCGATAAACAGTGCATTTGTTTTGAGTTTCAGCTTGAAGATGCATTCCAAATCTAGTAAACATATTGACAAGCCGGCCATAGTTTCTTTTGTGATCAATTCCAAGCCTCTTACAGACCTGCAAGCCACATAAAACAATGGGATTAATGGCTGAGAGGCAACAAAGTTCTTTGTTTCACAAGGACTGTACCAGGAAACTACCACCCAAGGAGTGTAACCCAAGGGAAGACTTTGAATAAATTATCTAACAGGTGAATCCTACAATAGAAAGCAAAATAATAATCACAATTTGGAGATTGTGGCTTGGTGTTGATAATTTATTCAAAGTTGTCTGACCCTACAACATTTTGGTGTCAAGGAAACTCATAGGATATTAAATCCTAGGTATGTGACTACCATGGATTGAACCCAAGACCTTCTAACCTTTTATTAAGGGGGTGTTCCCTTATTTACCACTAGGCCAACCTATGATGGTTTACTAATAGAATATATTTTAAAGTCGAGGGTGGCCTCAAGCCCCCTTGGGCCTATACGAAATCTGCAACGGCCACCAATTCTTGGCTTTCAAACAAATCGTGGATCTGGGATCCTTTTTTGAAAAGACAGGGGGCTTGAAAATTCAATTTATCTTTTGATTTTCCTGATTTATTCAGCTGCTCTATAAAGCCAAATGCAACTATTACTAAATTTTGGAAGGAAAATGAGAAAGATTGGGACTTGGGCTTTAGAAAAGGGCTCTTCGATTGGGAGATTCCCAACTGGATTAAAATTGGTGAGAATGATATCCAATAGGAAGCTAGGGTGGATAAAGTGGAGTTGTCCATCAATAATTTATGAGTTTTTTTTCTTAAAGGCTATTGTTTCAAGCTAATTGAGGTAGTCCCCTCCCTCAAGACTGCCCTCATTGGTGCGATTTGGAGCGTTTTGGAAGAACTATCCAAAGAAAATTGAAGTCTTTCTCTGGACCATGGGTGGGACTACATAGAGCTAAACATGCATGATACTCTCAAAAGAAAATGCTTCAGCTAATCCCTTCCAACCACTATGCCCTTCCTTGTCTTAGAGAAGTTGAATTGCTTGAACACCTGTTCATTCATTGTTAGTTCACTTCATTAAAAAAGAAAAAAAAAATGGAGTTGGGTGCAAAAAGAATTCAATTTGTCCCTTTGTCTAGTGCAAAGAGCTGAGGTTTCACTAATTGAAATGCTGCAGGGTGGGTGGTTTAGAAATAGGAGGAAGGGGTTGTGTTCAATGGGCATGAGGACTACCATGTGGGGTCTTTGGCTAGAAAGACCAAAGATCTTTTGGAGACAAAGCAACCTCTTTTGAGTCTTTTTAGCAATGTCCAACTGAAAAGCTCTTTTTTAGTTAGTAAGAAATAGAATGGGGATTCCCTCTTTTTTTTTTTCTAAAAGGAAACAAAGCTTTTCATTGATGAAATGAAGAGTCTACAGGTCAAAGTACAATGAAGCAGACTAAGCAAAATAAAGCAAATACAACCAAACCAAAAATGGCCCAAACTAGAGTTATCCAGAAAAGTAAAGCAAATACAATCAAATACAAACCATAAAGGTAGGGGGTTCTTTCTTTCCCCTGCCCTTTTTTCTTTTCTTTTTACCTATTTTGTATTTGCTGTCTATAATCGACAACCAAGTTTCTTTTCTTTTCTTTTCTTTTTTTTTTTTTGGGGGGGGGGGGGGGGGGGGTGATTAAGGTGGACCATGCTCATAAAACTCAGAAGAAAATTCCACATTGTCGTATGAAATCTCAGGTCACTTTCAAGTTTCAATATCCTGATTTAAAAAAAGAAGGAAAAAAGAGAGAGGGTATTCGCATGCTGGTCCTTAAATATTGAAGTAAATAACACACCTCCATCACTGTTATGCCTTCAAATCCAGCAGCATCAATCATATCATAGATTTGATTCTCTATAGCAAGCTCAGTGAGTTGATCAGTTACTTGACATTTCCTCCCAAATTTCATATGATATTTATAACCAGAAATATCTTTCCCAAGAGTGGTGCTCGTCTCAAAACACTTTGGAGAAAACTTCTTTAGTAGACGTAGACAACAATCAAACTGTGAAAAGGAGGAATAGTATTAAAATGAAATGAGCATAAACATCTGACATCAACGAAGGAAAAGAAAATATACATGAGAAAGAATTAATGAAACATGAGATCCACTGTACATAGTTAGAATTTTTGGAAAAACACGTGGCAATAACTTTTACCTAAGGGAGACAATTTTTGTTGGCTTTGTTCGGTTACTTCATGCTTTATTCTTTTTCCATAATTGGGTAATACTTCTAATGGAGGTTTTATTGTAATTTTGGATGCAACTTTTCAAATATATATACACACACATATGAAAAGGTACAAAAGTTGACTGGAGGATTTTGTTTAGAAAAATAAATTTGATTGATGAATGAAATAACATGAGCTTGATGGGCTCCATAAACCAAAATGTGAATTACACAAGGGATCTTGGTGAATTACAAAAAGAAGTATCCAATTAGAAATCAAAGAAGAAAGTCTATAATGTCTAAAAGTTGACTGGGGGAATTAGATAAATATGAATAAAATCCTTGGAAAAGTGACACTTGTTTCATAGATAGTCGAAGAAAAAATGTATACAAGTTTAAGTTCAAAGAATAAAATGGAAGATGTTGTAATATTAGAAAAATGTGTTGAAGAAAAACCAAAGTTACCTTATTGTTCACTTTAGCCTCAAACACCTTAATAATGCCAGCCCTTTCCAATCTGTTACAAACCTGGCAACATATTTTGAGCATACAAAAAACAAAGAAGTTGGAACCCCGAAAAAGATTGGTAGATCAAAGCAGTAAGGCAGAAAGGTGCAAATAAATTCAACCTCTCTCCAAGCTCGATGCCCTGAGGAAGATCCAGTGTAACCAAGATCCTTCTTAATATCAGAAACAACAAGAACCTTCAAAAAAGTGATAATGCAATTAGGATAATCAGATATGACGACTTATGAGTAACTAGGATATCTATCATAAAATGCATTCACTGTACCAAAATTATTGAGATATCTGCAAAAAGTTAAGAAAATGCACCTTTCCATTGGCTGCTTCAAGTTTATCACAGATGTCTTTCATTTTTGGTAAATAATCCTTCACAAGCACGTCTTCTTTGATGCATTTTCCAGGCAAACCATCTTCTACAGCAGCAGCACTTTCCACTGGATCTCCAAGTTGCTCAATATTATTTTCTTCCACCGTAATCTCCAATTTCTGTTGACAGCCCAAATGCTTTGCATATCGATGTAAGTACATCAAATTGGTACTCACAATTGGACTATTTCTCAACTCCCCAGTACTTAAAGCTTCTTTAGTTCGGACCACTGCAGATTGCCTTGCAATTAATCCTTGAGACTCAAGGCTCTTCACTACATAAAAGAAGTTTCTTCCTTCAACCCCAAATTCTTTAGCAAGTTGGTTCTGCGTCACTCCATTTTTTCTGTAAGTTGTTTATTAGATACTATTTTGCCTAGCTAAAAGTACAAAATAACATTTATTACTTATTAATTTAAATAATTATTAAATGTCAATCTGATTAGAGTATTAATCACATTACTATCTAGGGTAGCCTAAGAGACTGAGGAAATTTTCACCAAGTACTCTACCAAAGACTCTTTGTTATGATCAAAAGTTGTGGAAGAGAATTAAAAATAAACTAGTATTTAAAATACATATCAGTTAACATGTGACACTGACAGCGCCACCTCAAAAAGCATGTATTTTTTCCCCAGTACATATTGAATTTGGTTTCCAATATGCTGTAGCTGCCTTGTAGAACACATCAGTTATCGTCTTGTCCTCGAAGTGTGTCATGAGATTGTTCTTTATGTGGTAACGGGTAAGTGCACAAAGCATGAAATATATTTGGGAAGATTTTCTTTACCGTGTTTGATATACTGAGGTGTCAATCAGAAACAATCATGAGAATAGGATCTTCTCCAATGCAACGCTTAAGGTTTGTCATAAAAAATGTCCATGACCAGTCTACCCTACTGTATAAAGGGCCTAGCTATAGCCATTTCTGAACATCCTTATGCACAACATTCAAACATGCATACCAAAAACTCAAAACATGCATCATTCCATGAAACAAAGGATCTCACAACAAATGATGAAGGTAAAAAAAAATACGATTGAAGAATAAAAAAAGGGAATCAAAATGATTGTGAAATCAAGATAAACACCATTGTCAACTGAATGCTGTCTCGAATCAAGAAGGGAAAAAGTGTCAACTACTAGCGTGCTTGGTCACTTGAATCTGGGGGAGCTTTCTTGGTAAAATCATTGGTCAATCACCTCAAAGTCTCATCTCCATTAGAAAGAGAATTAGAAAAGGCATTATGGAAGACCAAGAGTCCTCGTCTTACAATTTGGTCAATGATTTTTGGCGCTTTAAATTGCTCGGAGGTACGACAAAGGAAGCTCCCAGCATATTCCCTGTCTCCTACAATCGGTCACCTTTGTTTAACAGCAAATGAAACCCAGCAACATATTTTTTGAGTGTTCATATGCTGTCACTTGTTGGCAAAAGTTATTTAAGACTTGTGGCACAGTTTGGGTTTTTGGCAATTCCTTTCAAGACAATAGCGTGCAGCTTTTGGCAGGGCCTTTGCTGAAGTTGGGTTCCAAACTGATGTGGATAAATGTTGTCAAAGCACTGCTATCGGATTTGTGGTTTGAGAGAAATCAACGAATTTTCCAAGATAGAGCAACACCGTGGCAGGATTGATTAGAGACAGGCAAGCTTAACGCCCTCATGGTGTTCCATCTCCAAATTCTTTGAAGATTACTTGGTGCAAGAATTAAGCCTACACTGGAGTTCATTTTTTATGCAAGAGTGTTAACTTTATAGTTTTTCTTTTGTTTTTAGATTTCATGTGGGTTTCAAGGTTGGAAGTTGTTAGTTTAGCATCATTTTGAGCAACTTCTTGGACTTTATGGCAATTTTGGCAGTTTGTATTTTTGGACATTGGACATTTTGTAATTTGATTCTATTATTGGAATATGTGAAGGTGCTATGGGGGTGGTAACCTAGTTGAGATGTCCAAGTGCGCCTACTGATCCTCTCTATTGTTCTTTGTACTACATTTTCATTATAATCAATGAAAATTTCTGTTTCCGTTTCCCAAAAAAAAAAAAAAAAAAACATTGTCAAAAGAGCTTGACAGAAGATATTAGGTGAAGAGGATTGGAGAATTTGGAGAATCTGAAGTGCAGAGGAAGAAGGACACAGCCTCAATGGTCGTAGATATAAAAAAGAGGCTTTTGGGTTTCTATTAAATTTAAACCATCGCTGGCAATGATAACTTAACCAACAATCGCAAGGTCTCCCCCATCATGAAATTATAATAGAGGGCTCTAAGCATGGATTTTTTAAAAATTGTGATCTGCCTTAAAATCCCGACCAGGTTCCATTATAGTTCCACGATGGATGGGCACCCGTAACTGCAAATGGGCACAAGGGAGACTACATTAAAAAATTCCCAAGATCACAATTCACACCCAAATTTTGGCATTTACCTCTATTGATCCTAATCCCCAACATGGTCTCAAACAATGCTAAGATGTGGTTCAGGATGAGAAATGACTCTTCCTTGCCTAAACATAAGAAGATAGTATCATCAACAAGTTAGAGATCAAACAGGGATACATTGTACTTGCGCAATCAAGTCCTCGATGATGTTACCATCAACTCCTCCACAGATAATCCTACTAAGGGTATCTACTGCAACCAAGAAGAGGAAGGGGGATAAAGGATCCCTTATGGCGTGGATCCTCTCTTTGGCCTTCCATTAAGAAGAATAGAGAAGTTTATTGATCTAGTACAACTCTATATCCACGACCTCGACTTGTATCCAAAGCCTTTCAATCAAAGGCCTTATCAAAAAGGTTCCAATCCACATGGTCATAGGCCTTCTAAAAATCAACCTTGAAGATAAAACCTTCTCGTTAATCCTGAATAGCCTCAGTAACAATGAGAACTAACTCCTCGTCATAAATGCCCCTGGGCCTTTAATATTGTTGAAGGGCGAGCTTTTTTCAATCTATTACTTAAAGACCTTAAAAATGCTTTGCACACACTCGTAAGTGGAAGAGCAAACACTTTTCAGTCTATTACTTAAGACCTTAGAAATACTTTGCACGCACTCGTAATGAGAATAGTGGGCATGAAGTCTTTTAACCTTATTTGCTCTTTCCTTTTTGGGGATGGGGCAAACATAGGTCCCATTTAGGGTGCCATCCAAGATCCCTCTTTCACAGAAATCCTTAACAACCCGCTCAAGGTCATCTTTCATTCCTTCCCAATTATCTTGAAAGAAGGCCATAGAGAACCCATTAAACTAGAGGCCTTGTTCCTATCGACTCAAAACCACTTTTCTAATCTCCTCCAAGCAAGAGGGGAAGTCCAAGGTGCCTTTCTCCTTTAAGATATCAGAATGCAAAGACCTAATGAAACTTTTACTTTTGCACCTGTCTGCCTATGGACAAACACAATGTTGTAATCCCCCTATTTGGCACATTTCACTTTAACTTTAGCTTTTTGTCTCTAACTGGTGGAACCGATCCCTACGTTGATATAGAATCACACTCAAACATTCAACATCTAGACTTTTATTGAGATAAAATGAAAGAATACAAGGGCATACAAAAAATCAAGCCTACAAAAACGCCACTAAAGAAAAGGGGACCAACTAAGAAAATGCAACCTAAAAAACTCAAGGACACAGTTGTACAACCTATAAAACAAATCTTGTTCAAGTAAGGTTGTAAAAATGTAACTTAAAGAATAATTCAAAAAATCGTTGAAATCAAAGTTCCTCCCCTCAGCAAACCACAGAAAACGATCTTTCTCTCTTAAAGGCAAATGGAAGAGGAACACCCCATTCAAACTACTAACCATCCCTTTGGGGGACCAACATAAATCCAAACTTTTGGAAGAAGTGGTTCCACACAAACCTCGTGAACTCACAACTTCAAAGCAAGTGATCCAGGTATTCCTCAATGGAGACCATCTTTCTCAAAAGTCAATCCATAGTGCTCACACAACAAAGTAAAACTCGTCAGGTGTAAAACTTCACTTTCTTCAAAATCTTAATCCTCCACAAAATATCAAATACAAACTTCCTAATGGGAAAGGGACCCAACAAATGTTGAAAAACTCCCTAATGGGAAAGGGAGCAAGACTCCGAACACGAATATCCCTTCTCCCAAGTTTAAATCAAACTCTCCCATCAGAGATAGAAGAGAGACAGCCTCCATCGTATCCCTATCGGTCAATGAACGACAAAACCCTAACAAAAAACCAAAAAATCATAAATTAAACGATTTTAATGGAAGGCTAATGATATAAACAAGGATACGCGAAGCAAAAAGGTCTATCCCCCACCCATTAATCTTTCCAAAATATGGTTCCTTACCTTCCCCAACCACACAATAAAAAAAATGGAAAAAGGATGGGAGCACATGAGAAATAACCTTCAACAAGTTCCAAAAAGTGCCTTTAACCCCACCCAATGACCATTCAAAGGGATGATGGTCATGACTGCTAACAATAACCCTATGCCATAAAGATTCAGGCTCAAAAAGGAAACACCACAGCCATTTAGCCTACAAGGATTTGTTATGAGTCATTAAGTTTCACATCTCTAACCCCACCCACCAACACCACCCCCCCCCCCCGACTCATAGGCTTCTCGAGTGACCTCTCATCTAACCAAATGCGAACCTTTTCCTTCATCCACCCCTACAAGAAAATCCCACGTAAGCTTCTGAATGCTTTTGCAAATCGAGCACGGGCCCCCAAAAATAAAGGACAATAATAAATAGGAATACTTCTAACCACATTCGAGTAAGCCTACCAACTTTGAAGAAAAAGTTCTTCTTCCAAGAGGTCAATCTCTTCTTGATCTTTTCAACTGTTGGATACCAAAAAGAGATAGATTTCAGGCTACGTCCAAGAGGAAGACCAAGGTAGGAAGAGGAAAAGGAACCAATATCACAAACAATCAAGTCCACCCAATGCCTAAGCTTCTCCTAATCACATTTGATCCCCAAAATCTAACATTAGAAATGTTAATTTTTAGCTCAAACACAAGCTCAAAGAACCCCACCAAAGGGTTAAGAATCAGGACAAGATCTTCCTCTACTAAACAAAATATAAATATAAATATATATATATATATAGCGCCAATTGTAGGTGAGACAAAGCCACTCCTCCCCTCCCAACCACAAAGGGTCCAATAATATTACCTTCAAGACCCTTAAAGACGAGCCTTCTCAACACATCTACAACAAGCAAAAAGGGGAAGGGAGAAAGAGCATTCCCTTGTCTAAGACCCCTTGAAGCCTTAATCTTACCCCTTAAACTCCTATTAATGAGAATAGAGTAACTCAAGTTTCTAACATAGCCCCACATCCACAACCTCCATTTATACCTGAACCCTAGTCCCAATCTACATGATCATAAGTCTTCTTAAAATTTTGAAAATCACTCGTTACTTCTTATTGGCTCTATAATTCTCAATGGCCTTGTTGGCTATGAAGACTTGATCTAAAATTTTTCTTCCTGCAATAAAATCTCCTCGCGTCTTAGAGATCGTCGAAGAGAACACTTTTCTGAGACAGTTAGCTAGGACCTTAGCCAAGATTTTGTACACGATAATTCTAAGACGGGGCTAAACTCCTTAACTTTATTAGCTTTCTCCTTCTTTACAATGAGGCAAACAAATGTCTCTCAGATAGAGTTATTCAATATATCCCTGTCAAAGAATTCTTTAAACACACCTTCCAACTCCCCTACAAGCGATCCCAATTGTCTTGGTAACAAACCAATGAAAAACCTTTTGTGCCCGACAACTTACTCTTGTCACTCCCAAAAACTGCTCTTTTGATTTCCTCCAAAGTAAACAAAGCCACCAACTCATCACCTTTCCTCTCATAAGTAGGACATTAATCTATACTCAAAACAAACGTTTAGGATACACTAGTGGGTCATGGAAAAGAAAAAAACAAACTCCTCTTTACTCTTTTTTTTTTTTTTTATAATAACCGCTTTCAATGAGAAAAAAATGAAAGAATACAAGAAGATACAAACCTCCTCCTTAACTTATTTCTCATCATGGGAAAGTTCCCCACTATCCAAAATCAAGGGCCAAAACTATTCTTATTCCCCCTGCCACTAGCCACCCTGAAAAAAGGCGGCACTACAATCCCCCTCCATAGCCCACATCATTTTGGCCTTTTGTCGCCAACTCATGGTTTCTTTTCTGATCAACTTTGCGAACTCCCCTTGTAGAGGAACATCCAAAGGACCCTCCAACTCCTTCAAGTCTATCACATTGATCTTGTTTAAGATCTCTTGTTCCTTGACTTTAACATCTCCAAAAACCTCTCTATTCCACGACTTTAGAACCCCTCTTAATAATCTCAATTTCTCCATGAAGTGATACCTTTCCAATTGCCTTGAACAGTCACATCCCCCCAAGAAGAAAAATTTCCCCTTAAGGAAGGATGCTCAAGAAATATGTTCTTAAACTGAAAAGGGCTCAGGCCCCACTTTTGAGTACCCAAGGTCAAGACAATGGGTCAATGATCTGATGTGACACTCAGACTCAATGTCTGTCTAGGACTACCAAAAGTTTCAACCCAATCTACTGAGAGTAAGAATCTACCAATCCTGCTAGAACATTTGCCACCTCCTCTGTGGTCCATCTCTTTCAACAAAAGCAAATACATAAAAACCAAAGTTGTTGTTCCTTCTTCATTGAATTAATGATATGATTTTGTATAGTTGGAGTCTTTTCTTCTAGAGGGATTCCCCTTCTTTCTTGTGGGCTTGGTTTTTTATATGCCCATGTATCTTTCATTTTTTTCTTAATGAAAGCTATTGTTCTTATCCAAACAAAAGACCTTTAAACAAGCTTCGGGTCTTAACATCAATCATGGCAATCAAAGCTAAATTGCAACTCTTTGATGGACTGTTTTTGCCTTTATTGCCGGTTGTAAAAAGGTCTCTTGGCCTAGTTCATGTCTTGGACTGCTCCTTAATGGCAAATTCTCCTTTTGGGAACCCATCATATTTATAGCCAACAATGAAGTTCTCATCTCCCATTAGGCAAAATAACTGATATGGAGATCATTCCAATACATATCTCGGCAATACATAACTCGGCCTATAATGCTAAAATTTCAAATGGGTAACAAGAAGTGTGCATTGCACCATATGTGGATGATGATGAACGTTTAATCATAGGTATCCATAACAGAGCCCCAAAAACGTAAACAGAAGAGCATATATATACATGCACATCAAATGCAGAAGACAGAATGAGGCAAACAAGAGTTGTTAGTAGCGTACCTAGCAATTGCGAGTCGCTCAAGGACGCGTCTCTGATGGGCAGACATGTTGGAACTGGCTGATCGCACATTGTAGAGCCCTACAAAGCTATCCCTCAGATGTTGTTTAGCCACAACCTTCAAATTCAGCCTTTCAGCATCTTCGAAGGACTGGATAGATGGGTCCATAGCATCATAAGACCCCTTGCCAGCTTCGAATTGCAAAGATGGGACGCGAAGGAGTTGGTTCCAGACGGCAGCCTTGACGCCATTGGAGAGGTCGAGGCCGGAAGCAGAGAGAGACGGCTCAAGCCTGGACCATAGATTGCGGAGAGCGAGTCCGTTTTGACCCTGTGAACAAATTTCTTCAACGGCGGAGGAGACGACGGCGTCCATGGTTAGTTGTCAGCAGGCGGAGAGTTTGAATGTAGAGTAAGGAGCATCGTTTTCCGGTGACCGCCGCGACTTGCCGGAGAGAAACAGAGAATTGGGCGGAATGCCCTCTGGACTGTAAAATCTTAAATTCGTCGAAATCGCCTCCGACTAAGAAAAACCCAGTTTTCAAAGAGTACGTAGGCTGCCTAAGTATATACTTTTCACCCAATTTTTTATTGAAAAAATTTGGTGAAAATTTTTCATTGAAATCTCGAAATTTCCATCAAATGGTCTTGAAACCTTAATCGGAGGAAATTTAGTTTTTTTCTCAATTTCGATGATATTTCAAGAATATTTTGATCCTTATTTCCACGAGATTTCGAGAAAATTAAATGACATTTTGTATTTCGACAAAATTTCGATTTTTTCTCAAATTAATTACATTATTTTAGTTAATTTTATGGTTTTGGTTACATGCAATTCTATGGTTCCACATGCCAATGTCATTCTCAATAAAGAATTAAGCTTTTTATGTGCTACTTTTTCTAATTTCTAATTTTTCTCATTTTTAGCTTTATTTTCGACCCAAAACTTTCATTTAAAAGAAAAATAAAATTTAATTTGAAATAACTAAAAAAAACTTATATTTATTTTTAACCTTAAACAAACTTTTTTTTCATAAAATTTTCACATCATTTCACCTTAAAATTGAATCGATATGAAATTTTTTTTACCATCCAAAACTTTCATAGTTTTCACATCATTGTAACTCAAAATATTCAAAAATTTATATTATTTTGTAATTATTTTTCCTTTTTTAAAAAAATTTATGCTATCGCATCAACATTTACACAAACATTTATAATAAACATCTAAATATTGTCTTACTTTATAGAAATTATTATTAAAATTTATCAATTATAGTCTAATTAAATATTTTGATTCCTTTTGCTATATCACGATTGTAGTCTATTAATTGTAAATAATTTCAGCAGTTTTGTCATTTAAGGTAATTTCCTTTTGATATTATGATAAATGGAAGGGGCACTTTTCAAATATAGTAAAAGAAACCAAAATATTACAAATATCGAGATATATCGCAAATAGACTGTGTATTTTGCTATTAGTTGTAAATATCTTCAAGAGTTTTGTCATTTAAAATAATTTTTCTAAATGCAGAAGAGATATGAAAAGTTAGAATATTATGAATACCAAACAACTCCGACAAAAAGCAAAAAAGCAACATATCTATAGTTGAAGAAAATATCAACAAACAACAACACAAATTAAAGAAAATGTTTCCAAGTCAGTAATGATCAAACTCAAAATTACAAGCTAATTAAAGATTAGAGTAACTAATTAACTAAGTGTTACATTATTATCATTGTTGTTATTTATTTGTAAAGGGTAAGTCAATGTAGCAATATGATTATGAGCCACAGTTCCAATCCAAAGCTTTCCTTTCACTTCTCTAACTTCACTCATTAGCTTCATAACTTCACCCTTTTGATCTTCAAGAACTTCTAAAATCTCTCCATTTTCACTAAAAAGTGAGATCACAGTGTACATTTTCATCCCCATTAATCTGGCCAACAAACTCATTCTGAATGGTAACCTAAAATAAATGTTTCTTATCCATGGATTGTGAGTTAAAACTTCTTGTGTTTTAGTTCTACAACAATCAATGGCCACCCAATATTCATCCCTTTCATTCCTTCTTACATTGTCTGGAAACCCTGGAAGATTGGCTACTACTTCAACTTTTCCATTCTTTGCACCCTCTAGCCACAGCTTCATTAATCTGTATAATCACAATGTTGTTAATATATACGAAAATATGTCATCGACGTCATTGAAGTATTAACATATAAGGTTTAAAAGGTCAAAGTGAGTTTGGCTCAGTGCTGTATTCGCATGTACTCTATTGTACACAAAAAAATACATGTAAAGTTTAAAATGTAATGTTTGTTTTTGTTTGTGTACTTCTTGTTTTTTTTTTTTTTTTCTCTTTTTTTGTTTTCGTGTACTTTTAAACTGTTATGCTTTTTGGTCCTAGAATATTTTTGTTTTCCAAGCACAAATTCGACACAAATCCAGACTCAATAGGCTTTTTTTTTTTTTTTTTTTTTTTAA
>QLSR01000057.1:2563699-2631495 GCA_031780015.1 Citrullus colocynthis
TAGCTGCACACTCAAGGGTTTCGGTCGTGTGTATAGACTTTGTGTTAAAATATTGCATAAAACAAGAACCAAGATAGTCGCTATTTGAAAGTAAGGCAATGCTCAAAATTTCGATGTTGAAGTCTCAATTTTATGGAAATATCAATAAATGTTGATGTCGATGGATATTTTTGAAAACGTTATAAAAAAATTGAAAAAGTGTAAATTAATAAATAAACATTTTACTCCTTTTAACTTAGATTAAATGTTAATTATATCTTTATATTATATTCACATTACTGATATGTGACATTTCAGGCTTTATTTTTTATGTTTCATGAAATTTTTGTACAAAAATGAAAATGTGTCAATTCACCTGTCATATCGATGTCCCCACAAAAATGTAGAAATATCAACGAAAATTTAATACTAAAACTAAAATGAATAAAAGTTGAGAATATAATGACACAACTAATTAAATATAACCAATAAAGATGTAAATTAATGTACAAGTGAAATAATGAGGGTTGATATAAGAAATATCATCCAATAATGAGAAATTTCTAGTGTTATGATAGTACACACTACCTACATTGATTATTTGACACATCATTAAATGATTTACTAATTTATTAAATATTTATTATCTATCCCACATAATTCTTAAAAACTTCTTATGTGGCATGTACTAAATGGAAGGAGTATGAAAAATTTTTCATACTACCGTAGTATTAGAAATTCTCTCTCCAATCATATTTAAAATACCTGCAATTGGTAGTTTCTGTATAAAGAAGGAAGGTATGATCTTTAGACAATTGCACCCCATTTGGAAAGGCCAAACCATTCAACACAACATGAGTTGTTTTAGTTGAAGGATCATATCTAAGAAGCCTACCTGAAGCTTCTCCTTCCAATAATATGAAGAAATGATTCCTATAACAACATCAAAACATAATCATCATATGAGTTACCATTGAGAAAGACATGACATTATAGATTAGTTTGTATATAAAATCTCTTGCGTCTCTAATCAGCCAAAAAGCTTAAACTGACAAACTGAGATCATAAATATGATTAAAACAATACTTTGACAATATTGATATATTCAAGCTGAAATTACAAAATTGGTTCTTATGATTTGGAAAAACTTAGAATGTAGTCTCTAAAGTTTGATAAAACCTCATAAATAATCCTTATAGTTTCATAAATATGTCCCACATAATATAGTCTTGTCAAAGAGGATTTTATCAAACCATGGGGTACATAATTCTAGTTATATAAACCATATGACCTAAACTATAACTTCAAAATTCAAAATCATAATTTACAATAAGTGAATTAATTTAAGATCTATGTTGCGTCTATGATATCATGTTAAATAGTTTTAGAAATTTGATGATATCACCACTTGATTAGTAAATGAATACTTACACTCTATTATATCTCTTGCTAGTGTCAGTGAAGAAGATGGAGCCATTGTTGTGAATGTCAAGATCATTAGCAAAGAGAATGGGAGTTCCTTCAACATGAGTGGCTAAGGGAGTGGCAATTCCTCCTTGAGGGCCAACCACAAGAAGCCCATAATATGCATCAGCAATGTACAAATTCCCACTTTCTTTCTCAAATCTTAGCCCAAGTGGCCTTCCACATTTCTTCTCATTTTTCCATTGTTTTGCTGTGGTTGAATCAACCCCTTGTGCACATACCTTCTCTGACCTGAATTTCAGTTTCATTAAAAAAAATAAAACAATAAAATATAAATAGTTTATTGGACTCTTTTCAAATATAGCAAAGGTAAACAAAATATTTACAAATATAATAAAATTTCACTGTCTATCTGTGATAGGTTTAGATAGACTGGGTATTTTGCTATTAGTTGTAAATATTTTTAGCCATAATTTCCCTACTTTATTTGAAATATCAATTGTTTGGCATTAGGTTTTTTTACCCTAGATTTTCAATTTAATTAAATTCTACGTTCAATTACAATAAATTGTTTCAACTTTTGTCTGATAAATCTTTGTTAAAAGAATATGTTCAGAATTAAGGAAACTTTGAAGAAAAATGTTACTATTATTATACAAAAATCTATAGGTTTTATTTTACTTTCTAATGGGTGATCTTTTACTTTAATCAAGCTTAATTATTGGTGCCAAACTTTAATTTGGTTGAAATTAGAGAGTTATAAAAGATTTTTTTTTTTTTTTTTATAGTTAAAATTATGGGTGTATCTAGTAGAAATTAATGAGCATTGCAACATATTTGTAAGTCTAGGGTTCAATTTTAAATGGCAATAACAATTTATTTGAAAAAGAAAGGGATATATGATAATTTAATTTTAGAATTTAAAAGAAAAAACTATATTCTAAAATTCTACCAATTTGTTGTGACAATTGCAAAAGTCTCCCACCCAACTTCCTCCCCCATCCATCTAACAATGCGGCCATCAGCAAGCCCTGCGTAAGGCCCACGGCCCAATGCATCAAACTCCAAAGACTCAGGCCCAAAAACCTCATCTTCAAATTCCAAATTTCCAAGGCCCAAACGACTCTCATTGTCCTTGGGCCAACGGCCCATAACCTGGCTGTAAGGTGCAATGTCATGCTTCACGGGCCTGAAATCATGGCCCCCCACAGGGCTCATCTCAAATGGGTCCATCACCATAAAGCCCAGGCCCAAAACTAGCAAGAAAAGCACTGGGTGCTGAAGCAAAGATTCTTCCTTCACTACTCCTTTTTTCTCCATCTGAAAAAAGGTTTCTAGAGAGAGAGAGAGAGAGAGAGAGAGAAAGAGAGAGAGAGAAACACTTAGAATCAGAAAAGTTCAAGAGAGAGAGAGAGAGGGAAAAGGGGCAAAAGCACTTGGGTTGTGTGGGACTCTCAAATTGAGGAGTTGAAATAGTTGGCAATTTATGAAAGGTTGGAAGGGGCATGCCCTAATTGTGTGGGATTAGGGTTGAAATTAGGTTAGTTTTGGTTGAAATGTGCATGTTCTATGTATTATTTCTTATTGTTGGGTGGTAGCATGCCATAGTTTCTTAGATTTTCATACCTTTACCTTCTGTTCAAATTCAAATTTTTGTTTTTCTAGTTTCCATGCAAGTTTCATTGTAATCCTTTACTCATTACTTCTTTTGAGTTCGATAACAATGGGAATGGAGATCTGAACTTCACTTTGACAATAACATATGTCTTAATCAGTTGCATTGCAATTCTTAATTAGATGATTGTTTATCTGTAATGAATTTGTTTGATAAAGAATATGATTTTGTTCATTAGGTTTTAAAAATTGGCCTTTTGACTGTATGAGTTCTGTCGATGGGGTTCAACTTGTAAAGAAGACAAAAAAAAAAAAAAAAAAAAGGCAAATTACTCTTTTGATATTTAAGATTTGGATTTTTTTTTTTTTTTTTGGGAATTTAGACTGATTTTATTTGGTTTTTGAAGCTTAGCTCATAAGAAGTAAATTTGAATAACCATTAGTAATGACTTAACATTTTAAAATGTAGTAAAATTTAATATATGTGTGCACAAGCCCATATATATTTTCCTCCAAAAAGTGCTATTACTCCACCAAAATGTTTGATTTAGCAGTAATTTTAAAATGACTAAAATCACTTTTGTCATTTTCAAAATTACCGTGAAATATGTTTTTTTTCTTCAAAACTGACTTTGATGATATGAAAATTACATAAAAGTATAAAGTTGAAAATTAAATTAATCTTGAGGGATTAAAAATGTATTTTCGAGTAATTTTAAAAATGACAAAAGTAATTTTAATGATTTTAAAATCACTCACAAACATGCACTTAGATTATTTTCATTTTTTTCTTCGATTCGCTTCACCTCCTCCAAGGAATGCCCATTGTCCCACCAAAATCAAATGAAACATTTCCAAATATAACAGAGAGAAAGAGCTACTTCTTGCAACTCATAAAATTTGAATATCTTTACATGGTCACTATGCGATTTAAACCTAATGTCTCACCATCCTTTAATTTATTTTTTTCACTTGGTTCACTAACTACTAAGCCGACCCACGAAATTTGATTTTGAATTGGGTAAGCTAAAAATGGTCAAAACAAAGTACACTTGTCACTTTAATCATCGATAGCATGATTTTTAAACGTTGATAGTACGATTGAAAACAAACAAACATGAAAATGAAAAATGACCCGGACATTAAGTATTAGATTATACATTTAGCCTCAAATTTATCAATTATTACATATTTTCCTCTCAATTTTGCACGACAATATTTATCCTACATTCAATTACGCGAATGAGGTGTGGAAGAAAATACCTTAGCGAATTGATTTCCAGAGCCTTGTAGCCATAGAAGATTGCAAAGTGGTAGAAGCATCACTCTCCAAGGAATTAGATGGCTCCATTGGCATGGCTGAAGCAGGGTTCAGGTCGGAGAACCTAAAACACCCCAAAAGTCTTTCAGGAAGCTCAAGCTTTGTTTTTCCTTCAAGAAGAAAGGCTATATCAGCTGTCAGGGTTGTGAAGTAACCAAACGCCAGATGAAACATGGCCTTTGCCATGATATTTGATCCCACATCGATGTCAACTTCCAAAAAGTTGTCCCCTACAATGTATTTACATGAAAGAACACGCCCGACCACGCAGATCGCTTGCTCCCCGACAGCCTTTTTGACAATCCAAGGGCCTTCGACAATATCGGCAATCAGTTTAAGCCTTGAGTTTCTGAAATGGTCATCGCCTTTCAGGAACTGGTCGATTAAAGAGCCTTTGGGAAGGGGCTCTGTGGATGCAAAATAAGAAACAAGATTGTAGTTCTCTTTGCTTGGAAGTTGTAGATTAAATGCCCAGATAAAAGGCCTTGGACCTGTAGGAAATGAATCCTTAATAGCCTTCTGGATACGGCTGTTCGGATGGTTCAAGATCCCTCCAATCTTTGCAGAGCTTCTTATCCAGTCAAAACCGAGAGGTTTTAGAAGCGATTCGCCTGCAGGAACTTTTGCCTTGGTTGAAAAGTACTCTGGACCTCTCACCAGGAACTTGTCTCCATGTGGAGAACTCCGACAATTTGAGTAGTTACCATCTGCACCACGAAGAGGAACGGTCCCTCCTGATCTTACTCTTTCAATCCATTCAAGCTCATCTTCACCAATATTTGCCATAAGTCATCCTGTAAACAATAGTATACATGTGTATTTGAACTGGTCAAATTAGAGAAGCACAAAATTATTTAAGGAAAAAACGCAAAGAATTTAGGCTAAATTAAAGTATCCTTCAACTCTACCCTTTGTTTAAAGGGTACCCTATTCTTTCAGAAATTGCAATATTATTTGTTCACCTTTTATTAATGCGTCAAAACTACCTTTAGAGTAGAAATCCATTAGACCGTTGAACGAAGACTGAGACCAAGAACAATTTGGCAATGACTTGTAATGATGTGACTCCACAGAGTCCAAGCCTCAATTTTGCATTTCTAGGTTACTGTTCTAACTCCAATTTTCGTTCATTTCTACTCCAATTGTAGTTTTGACACGTTTATAGAGGTTAATGGTAATATTGCAACTTTTGAACCAACAAAAGTATTTCTAAACCAAAAGACAAAGTTCGGTAATTTAGGCAAGATTTATGCAAAGAGTACTTTTGTTGGAAAACTACAGAAAAAAATGAGAAGAATTAAGTATGATGAAAGGATGATACAAGTACAAGTAGGACAGTTTCCAAAAGTTCCAATATATATGCGCAAAGGGCAAATTCTTACCAATATTAATCCCGCACAGCTACCACATAATCTACAGCTCATCCCATGTTTCTAGTCTGATCTGCAAGAACGACATTATGCATGTGGAGTAAAGGAGGAACTGAACAATTAATACGAGAAGATTTTTGTTTGACAAGAGTAAGTTCTTAACACTGCCTGATTTCTTAGCCAAATGCGTTCAGTAGTTGAAATAACATAGAATTGCCATGGAAAACCAAAATAATACTTCATGAAGTTTGAAAACTAAATTCCTCAATTGATCTGATGGCTTATGATATCTTTTTGGACTTCATCAAATCCCTTAACATCTTTGCTAATTTCAAAAAAAGAATCCTCAATTTGGTGTCTCTCCATGTGCTTCCTTGTAGTTTTATATTGGGGTCACCTGGTTTTTTTTGTTTTTTCTCCAATTTGGTTCTACATCTTTAGTTCATCTCATTTGTTTCTTATCTTTATTGGTTGTATCTTTATCCTGTGATCAGGGCATCCGTTATCTGGTGTACTCTCCACATTTGGATATTTCATTCAACAATGAAATATTTCTTTTAGACAACAAAAAAAAAAAAAAAAAAAAAAAAAAAAAAAATCCTCCATCATACCGCAAGTAATATTTCAGTCATCAAGACCTTCATATTTAGTTCAAAAAACAGAACAAACATGAACAAGAACAGAGTTGTGAAACAGCAATTTCTGTTTCATGCATTCAAGCAGTTAATGATCATTATTACTTCTAAGCCAATTCAGTTGATAATCTACACAATCAAATCAATATCCACTAAATTTCATCTCCACACTGCTCAAACTCAGTTGAATCGTAAGAAACGTTAAGCCAATTAAACCGAACAGTAAATCCGTACCTACGAGCATGCAATTGAAGAAACGGGAGAAAGGAACCTCAAACGCGAGCCACAGAGCAGAGATTCCAGCAATGGCAGCACTCAGGAAACCCTAAATAGAGAGAGAAGTACGAAACCGAAAGAGATTTCAAATTCTACCTTGTTCCTTTATAAGGGCAATCTTCTCGAAACTTCCATACGTCGTTTTCGTTGAAATGCTTGGAGATTGAAGAAGAGAAAGAACTATTGGAATCAGTGAAGCGGGAGCTTTCTTCACTTCAGAGCGTCCGGGAGAGATGTTCAAGCAAGCATTAGGACTTGGTGGAGGTTAGTTGTTGCATGATAAAGAAAGCATTTGAAGAACTGTTGCCGCCATTGAAGGCTGATCTACTAAAGATGAAAGCTCAAACGTCAAAAGTATTAATTAGCTTCATTAAAAACCGTTCCCACTTACCAAATAACTTTATTACTAAATGTTGGCTTAACAACGAATGCATCGGAATTTCTTAGTAGTATGAGAGTACTATACTCTCGTTCAACTATAGTTCTCACGCTCAGTTTATTTTTGTAAATATTCGTAGACTCTATATTAATATTCGTGAATCCTATTTTATTTTTAAAAAAGAGTTGACGTGATACACAACAATAATATAATATAAAAAATTGTCTATATTACTATAGTGTAAGAAAATTTACTTTTAACAATGTATATGATTAACATGTTGAAGTTTTGAATCTCTCTATTGGAATTAAAGATATACCGGTAACTCTTACCTATTAACCAAAGCGAACATAACTAACTGATCAAAGACACGTATTATTGACCAAAAAGTTGAGATAATTTTATGGAAGGAAAAAAAAAAGTTCAAAATAGATTTTGCCCTATCTTTTAGTTATGAATGTTGACGTTTTTCTTATGTTATCATCAAGGGAAAAAAAGGTAAATAAAATCAAAATACCTTCGTTTTTTTTTCCTCTCTTCCTCTTCCTGCTCTTCTCTTGTTTTTTAATCTGATTTTTGGCAACAAGGTCTTACATCATTGGGTTTTTATCGATTTTCTCTTCTACTTCGTAGGTTTTTATCCTCTCCTCCTTCTCCTTCTCCTTTTGTGGGTTTTAATTATCATCAAAATGGCATGAGTTTTTCGCTTGAGAAAAAACAAACTAAAGATCGAAAGTGGGAGCGAGAGTGAGAGAAGACAATGGTGAAGACAAAGGAGAGTGAGAGATCAAGAGTGAAATTGAAGACCGAAATTTGAATACGTAACATTTTATTTTGATAATTTTACTTGTATATGACGTAAGTGAAAGAACAAAAATTTTAACATTTAAAAAGTATGTCAAATCTCATCTCAACTCAAAAATTTTAGGTTTATATCTTAAGATTTTCCCAAAAAGTTAATGTTTGAAAAGCTTATGAAAAAGTATATGAAGAAGAAAAAAAACTCTCACCTATCAAATTTGTGTTGTCACGTCTTTACCTTGACATTTCCAGCGGTCCATTTGAGAAAACTATTAATTTCTTAGAGTTCTCAATAAAATAATGTAGATGGATACATTAATTAAATCATAAAAATCAATGAAATTATGGAAGTTGGGTTGAGATATAAATTTATGAGTTATTTTTAAATATAAGAAAATGAATCAAAATATTTATAAATATAGCAAAATTTTATTATTTATTTGTGATAGATCGAGATAGACTATTATCTGTGTCGCGATCTATCATGTTCTATTACACATAAATTATGACATTTTGTTATTATTTATAAATATTTTTAATAATTTTGTCATTTAAAATAATTTTCTTAAATTTAGTTAATGAGATTTGAGAGTTCCTCTCCTTTAATTTTTAGATTATAAAAGATTCAAGTCATTTGGAGGTTTGTATGAGAAGGGTTTAATAATTGTTTATGTTTATTTAGTTTGTCATTTAAAGGAAAAAAAAATGTTTTCAAAATTGTGTAGAAATTTTAAAAACAAAACAAGAAAGATGCTGATTGGACAATCAGTTTGGTTTTTTATTTTTTATTTTTAAAAATTAAACTAAAATTTGAAAATTAAAAGAAAATTAATTTTTTTATTTTATTTTTAGAATATGATTATGAATTCAAATAATTATTTAAAAAAGGTGAACAATTGTACAAGTATTTTGAGAAAACAAGCATAATTTTCAAACAACTATAAACTAAAAAAAAGCCAATGCTCATTTGCTAACCATATGGTTTTTTAATTTAAAAAAAAAAAAAAGACATTTGTTTGGACTATTTAGTTTTAAAAAATTAAGGTATATACAGTATTTTAACTGCTGAATTTGTAAGAAAACAAACATATTTTTTCAAAAATAAAAAAATAAAAATTAAATTTGATAAATGGTTAGGTCTTGTTTGGTAACTGTAGCCACCTATTTTTATTCGACTTTATTTATATTAATTTACTTTTAGATTGATTTTTATCTTAATTTTTTTAATCTAATTTGGATTGTTATCTACATTTTCTATGCTAACTTTTAGTTAAAATAATCAATTTAGTTAGGGTTAAAATAGGAAAATACAAAACAAATGTGGAAAAATTTTTGATTTGATTGTAGTTGCCTAAAGTTGTCTTTGCTTTTTTGTGCTTAGGCTATATTTGGTAAAATCTCAAATTAGAAATAAAATTCTTAAAAAAAAATTTTACTCATGGTTTATTTTTATTATTTATTTTTTTTTGTGAGTTTTTTTTAGTAACTATATAAATAAGAGAGAAAAAAAAACTAAAGTATTTAGAGTGGAAGAGAAGAAGGAAGTAAAACAAATGAAAAAAAAAAAAAACTTAGTTAAAATAATTCAGTTTGATTAATATTGTTATTTTCGTTTCTTTATATCTTTCCTCTGTTAATTTATTCTTAAAATTTATTTTTTATACATTTATCTTTATTTTTTATTTATAATTAGAATTTTGATTTAATTTTTTTTATTATCATAGTTTCTTTAGCACTTTCTCATTTATTTTATATGCATATTTAAATATTATATTTTTCTTCTTTTTTTTTTCAATTTAATATATTCCTGTTAATAGTTGTTTAAATTTGTTAATATTTTTAATAATTTTTTTTTTTTTTAAAAAAAACTATCCGATGACAGTTTCTAGAAATATTTGGGAGTCCTATTTTTTAGATTCTTGAGTTGAGGAGTCAATTTGATGGGAGTCCGAGATTGATTCCAACATGCTTTACTAAATTTCCAATATTCTTGTAAATATTATTGCTTGTTTGTTTATTGCTTTAAATGCATCGTTAAATTATATATTTTGCCAATGTAGCTTTACATATTTAAATTAATGTTGTCTTTCTTAAGTAAAATTTCTCTAACATTTTCAGCACTTTTTAGGTTTATTTTCAAATCTTTGAAATTAACTTATTTTGAATTTTATGGTACAAGAGTTTTAATCTATTTTCTTAAATATTTGTTTCAAGGATTTTTTTCTAAAATTTCCTATGATGGAATCTAAAAGTATTTGGGAGGCCGGTTTTTCTAGATTCTTGAGGTAAGGGTTCATAATCTTTGAGAGTCCAAGATTTTGAACCGAAGATGAAATAAACTTAATTAAATTGATTTTTTTTTTTAAAAAATCTTTTATTAAAAGGCTATCATGTGACCGATTATTTGAGAAATTATAATATTTTCTCAAATTTTTGAGGTGAAAAATTTTCCTAAATTCTAATATAGTCAAATTGACTAATGATTTATCCACATATTTTATGGGGTCACAACTCTAAATATTGGAGGAACGATAAGTAAAGTAAGACATCATTTAAAATATTTTTTTCTTTAACGAATAATTTCAATTTAAGATTTAAAGTTTAGCCATTATTTTTTAAATGAGCGTTGTAGGATGCTAACACCTTTCTTATACACAAATGACTCCTGAACCTAACTTTAGTTTTCACATACCATTTTTATTAGTTTTCACTAAATAATTGTTTAATTTAATTTGGTGTCCAATATCACACCATAAAAAGGATTGGTAGCGACTCCTTTTATTTTTTGTTATTTTAACCTTTTTGGAAGACGTCAGTCACTCTGCATCATCTCTAGCACGTGGTGACAATAACCATTTTATTATTTTCGTTTTTCGAGTTTTGAAAATTAAGTATGTAAACACGCCAACCAACTATTGTTTTCTATGTTTTGTTGGTTACATTTTAAGAGTATTTTCAAAATCAAAGCTAAATTTTGGGAAAGAGAAGTTTTCATTAACTTGTTTTTGTTTTTGAAAATTAGTTAAGAAATCAAATGTCTGCATGGTAAATATGAAAATCATGAGTAAGAAATTATTGGATAACAAACACAAATTTCAAAAACAAAAAATTAAATAATTGTTAAACGAGGCCTAAATATTTTGTTTTTAGCCATATGTTTGAAGAACAAAATTAGCTACGTTTGAAAAATACTTAAAACAATGTTTTGTTTCAAAAGTGTCTAAATCTATATTTTAGGAAGATTTGTTAGAATTGTTGTGAAGAAAGATAGCTTAACCAAAATTTGTAGTTTAACTCAAAAGAAAAAGAATCTATTTCAATTAATTAATATTTTATCCATCCAAAATATGATGTATCTTTTTTCCTCAAAAAAAAAAAAAAAGGTCAAAGGGAAGTAGACAATTGAGCAAACATGTCATATTAACATGTGGCATACTTTTTTTTTTTCTTTTTTTTTTAAGCAAGCTTTTTCATAAATCAAAATTATTAATTAATCTATCACAATTACTTTTAATTTCTAATTAACGTGTAAAAAGTTCACAGATGGTATATTTGACTTTTTTAAAAATTAGATACTTTATTAACTTTTTAAATGAATATATTATAATAATAATAATCTTTCATATTAATATGGAAAATTATTATAAATAAAAAAATTATCGAATTATTTATAAATATAACAAAATTTTACATTCTATCTGTGATAGACCGTGAGGGACCCAGATATACATCTATCCTTATCTATCTGATAAAGTGATAGATGTCATATGAGTTTATCGCAGTCTATCACACATAAAAAATAAAATTTTGCTATATTTTTTAAATTATTTTTCACAATTTTTTTATTTTTAAAACATCCCTTAATATATTTTGTCATGTTTATTTTCAAATTTTAATTGATTTAACTTTTTATAACAATTATTTTTTTAAAAAAAAATTTTATCAAATAATTTATATTAAAAAAAATGAGTTGAAATCCAAATTATATAAAAATTTCAAAATATACATTATAATAATAAATCATAAATTAATTATTAATATAAAAAAATTAAAATAATAACCCTACTTTAGTTGATATAATTAAATTACTCATTTAGTATTAATTTATCAAACATCGTGTATAACATTCTTTTACCTCATTCAACTGTTAGACTTTTCTAAAAATACAAAATGATAATACCTATTTTAGAAACCACAACCATCTCAAACTAAACCTAAATCTATTATATATATAAAGTGTGTATTTGTCCCAAACTATATCCACTTCCTTTTATTAGTTACTTGTCATGTCTCGACAAGTCAAGCAACATTTTCGACATGCATGTGTTACGTCATTATTTCGTCCACCATGTAAATATTAGGAGTGAGTTTTAAAGTTTATGGATATGTATATAATCAAAGCTTTTTAAAGTGAATGAACTACTTACATAGAGACAATCCATACAATTTTGAGACCTAGTTTTTTTTTTTTTTAACCAATAGAGATATCGAAATGTCAATTAATATATACATTTTTTTTCAAATGTATTGAATTGCAATAAAACAAGGTGGACCTCACGACCCGAGGTATCAAGACATAATCAAAACACAAACACAACTAAAAAATTACTGGAAGAACAAGAACAAAAGGAGCAAATCAAATACATAAAAAAAACACACACACAAAACTCAAGGAAAGATGTCTGAGTCCACTTAATTTTTCTTAGTAGAAGTTCAAGCCACTGAGAATAACACAGAAAAATTTCAAACTATACAATCTGACTAGCCACTTAGAGAAAACAAAACACAAACATTACGATCACGCCAAATTTAATAGATAATAGTACACCACATGCCAAATAAGTTTATTTTATTTCTTATTATTAATTGAATAAAAGAGTAGTATGTAATAAAACTAGACCACATTAAAATTTGAGTGTGAATGCGTTGAATAATGTAGGGTTTGAAAAGAACTCAGCCACATGGAGATTTGAGTATACAGTTTTTTGGCTCCCTATATTTATGATCGCTATTTAAGTTTTGTATTGTTATCAAACGGTGAATACTATCACAACCTCATTAATAATCTATTGATAGATTACAAAATAGGGTGTTTTGGTAATTATTTGATTTTTTTTTTAATTAAATTTATTTCATCTCATTTACTTACCATAGTTTGCATCTTTCTTAAGTAAAAGAGTTAAATTCTCATCCAAATTCTAAAATAAAAAACAAGTTTTGAATAATAAAGCAAAATATCTAGAGGTGGAAATGGAATGAGTATTTATAGATATAATTTTCAAAAACTAAAAGCTAAAAATCAAATGATTACCAAAGAGGACCCCAATTAGTTTCTATTTGAGTTGTTCGTCTTTTAAATATGAGTCTTTAGGCCATTCAAGGGCTTCTTTCTTTCTCTCTTTCTTTCTTTTTTAAATCTTGAATGTGGACTATTAACATGAATAGCGTAAAATGAAAAATGTATTCGTTGCATAATATGATCTCGTGGACTAAATAACAGGATATTACATTTTGTGTGCGTCGTGTTAAGGCTTAGGATCTCGATGCAACATTACGTATATTACAAGCTGATAATGAGAAAATACTATAGGGCTAAGCATATAATTTTATAGCTGAATCAGACACATCAAATAATAGGATATTAGTTACATCCCAAATATGGACCACGCTAGGGTTTATAATAGTTGTGCTAAGTGATTTTAACCAACGTTATTTATTTCCAACTAGAATTTGCCCCATTTAGGCAACTTTCCAGGTGAGATACTCAAGAATCTTGCCAAGGAAGGGACCATAAACCTATTCCAAAAACTAGGAGAAAGAACTAAAACCAAACAAATTCATTATTTGAAAATTCAGAGACTAAAAGGTGATTGTTGAAATGAGAAATTTTGGTCAATCATAAATTATTATGTTATTTTTTAAATTAATAACGAAATTACAAGTAATCAAATTTGGGACTAACTAAAAGTCGATATGTGTCCCAAATTGAAATTGAAAAAAAAAATTGGTAAATTCCTATGATCTGCATGTTCACGCCATGATCATTGGAACAAATACTAATTAACTTGGTCCAATTTGATATTAAATAGGAAAATTAGATAAGATGGCAAAATATGAGTTTTTTGTTTGGATACATAGCAAAAAACGGAAATAATAAGATTAATGCACTACAACAAAAATAGACTTCTATGACTCTAAAAAACAGTCATTACCACATTTCTTGACTTTTTTTTTAGACATTTAATCGCCCATCATCTAAAGTGTATAAATGACACATGAGAAATCAGTCATCGTTGATAGTTTCATGACTTTTAAACATAGTCAACAAAGAACATGTATGACATTTATTATAAGTCATGGAAACCATTTTTCGTGACAATTTTCTATAGTCATTAAATAATGAAAATGTTGACTTTTTCTGTCAAATAAAGAGTTATCTGGACATTAAAATTCTGTTATCGAGCAACAAATAATGACGCATTTCAAGTGTCAATAATGCCTTAATTATGCAATTTTTTTAAGGTCATTGAATTACATAGATTGTCACTTATTTATAGTCATAGAAGTCTGATAGATGACAATATTCTACTATCATAAAATTACATCCCATGACTTTTGTCAAATATCAAATAAACCATTTCAATGATACACGTTATTATACCTATGTTTCATACATATTATTACACCTGTGTTTCCTTCAGTTTCAACACAAAATATGTACACAAACATAAAAAGTAACTTTCATATATAATAATATACTTTCTATCATTAATACAAGAAAACTAATAACAACAACACTAGTAACCAAAATTTGGATATATCATCTAGAAATTTAGTATTTAGACCTAAGTGTTGGCATAATCCCAAAAAAAAATATATACAACACCTATTTAAATATCTTGGTTGGTGAGTTTCCTTACTTCAATGGCCTTGTCCAGGAACCTTGTAGAAAAAAGACATTCATTTCAGAATTTAACTCAATATATAAAGGTGAACAATAATAACAATATGCAGGTTATATATATGTTGATCGTACTGTGACAATATCATTTTGTTATATACATTTATACTGAAAACCCCATTTTAGTCATACAAGTAAGCTTCAATGAACACTTTCCAACAAAAATTATACATAGAATCACAATATAACCACATAAATAGGCTCAAAATCACATTATAATCTCACTTTTCAACCTTAATAACATGAATAACCTCCAAATTTAACTTATACACTAGTCTACTAGAAAGAATAAGGGTTAATTGAAAAACTTCTACGTTTAGGGACGAGGGGGACAAGTGAAACATAATACAGTAGGAGCAAAACAAATATATAATTATTGTAACTTGTCCAACCTTTTAGGAGTATAACTACTAAAAAGTAGAAATACTCATACATTAGTCTATTAGAAAGAATAAGGGTTAAATGAAAAACTTCTTCGTCTAGGAAAAGACAAGTGAAACATAATACAAAAAATATTTATCACAAAAAAAATATATCTTCCTAGAACTCAAGCATATTAATCTAATACGATCAAAACAAATATATAACTTAAATACTCTCAAACCAACATAAAAAGTACCTAAAAGTTTTCAAGAAACAATTTAACTCCCCAAACAACCAAAATAGTTCATATGTACACTTTGATTATCAAAACCAATTAAAATGTACCTAAAAAATGTCTAAGTGACACATTATCAAAATCAACTCAAGCATATAATAACGACACTAATTGGATGAATTAGCTACCATAACTGCAGGATAGCCACACAAAATATACATGCATTTATAAACAGAGTTTGAACTTTAATTTTAAAAAATACCTAAGTATTTGAAGGTTTATCCCCTTCCTGTTCTTGCCCCAACAATTTTTTAGTGATATGAGAATGCATTTCAACAATCCCCGACTTCAAATAAGAGAAGTTGTATATTCTGCACCTAGGAGTGAAATTTCGTTAGTCACACACTTATTAGAAAGAAAAAAAAAAAATTACCTCAAAATCTAAAATGTTAGACACTACTACAATTTTGACCTTCGTTGACAGCCAAAAAATGTCATAGTCTCATCTATCTTTCACCACATGAATTAGTATCAACGTCATGTCCAAAGTATATAAAGAAAATATCAATAACAACTATGCAAAAATGTACAAAACATCACTAGTAGCTTCCAATGATAAAGTAAACAATTCACTCATAGTCTCATCCATTTTTCACCACATGAATGACCTAGAATCTTGTTATCTACAAGAAGATAAATATTTCGACTAGAATAATACTTACCTAATGTTCCAAAGCGCTTCTTAGTTATTTGAAAGACTCCTAAAGCAATAAAAACATGTTCTTAAAGTCAAAACTTAGTTTGAAACTATATTTAGAGGGTGAGAACACTATTAACTCCTAAAGCAATAAATTCCATATGAACTATTCCAATGTCACAAACTATATCTATCCCACCAAAATAAAGAACAATAAATCTAATAACCATACTCCAAAGCTCAAAATGACAAAAGTGAGTAGTATAACAGCAAGAGTTACAACTTTCTCAAACAGCTACAAAGAAAGAAAAATTTGACCAATTTGATAAAACTAGCTATAAATGAAATATGATGAAATCATATACACGTGAATGGAATAACTTTCTTTAAAGTTACCTAGTATCTTGTTTGAATGAAACAATTTTGTTAGAAATATGGGTAGTTCTCTAATGAGAAAAAAAATCAACTGAAAATTTTAAAAAGAAAAAGAAAAGCAAAACTTATACCTTGTTAATGACATCTAGACTTGTCAACTGCAATGCTAAGAAAAAAAAAAGGAATCAATGGCTATATAATCTAAAATAAAAGAAAACTGGGTTCATTTTAAAATATACCAAGTATAGAACATAAAAGATTTGAGGAAGAAATGACAACCCAAAAGGCAATAAAATGCATTCACTACAATAACAACCACCTAATCACAATAGCCAACAATAGTACAAGAGAAGATAAGAACATGGTTGATTGAACAAACAAACAACAAAAATTAGCTTCTTTTCTTCTTTTCTTTTTAAAGGGTCCATCCAGAATATGCTACTTTTTGAATGATCAATAATGATCAAAGTCCAATGATTCCTACAAATTTAAAGAATCATTAGAAAAATTATACAGTGCACAAAATATTGTATAATGCATTTCGTACAACATACCCAAAATTGTAAGGGAAGATGAGAAGTTGATTATCTAATTCTGTCATTCTCGAGGACAACAATCGAGCTCAAGATTCTTTGTTGGTTGACATTGAGATGGAACCAGCATCTAAAAACTTATACAAACTCAAAGTCTTCGATTTCTCATTAGTTTGTATAAGTACCTATAAATTAATTAAACTTCATATAATACTCAATATATAAATTTTAATACTAAACCATGATATATTAAAATTACTTACATCATATATGCATCAAGACAAGGAGTGCATATCGGGCGCATATGACAAAAATCTCGTAAGTGTGTCAGTGACACATTGATTCTTAAAACAACCAAAACAAGCCAAAGTGCCACTTTGGCTCTAAAAACCAACCTAACAATTTTCAAAAAGTGTGTAAGTGACACTGATTCTTAAAACAACAAAAAATGCTTAAGTGCAACTTTTACTCTCCAACCATACCTAAAAAGCTACCTAATAAGTGTCTAAGTGACACTTTCACTCTCAAACCAACATAAAAAATACCTAAAAGTTTTACAAGAACAAGTTAACTCCCCAAACAACCAAAAGAACTCATATGTGCACTTTGATTATCAAAACAAACTATAAGATGTGTAAATGACCATTTGTTTCTCAAAACAAATAAAAAATGCCCGAGTGCCACTTTGGCTCTAAAAACCAGCCTAACAATTTTCAAAAAGTGTGTAAGTGACATATTGATTCTCAAAACAACTTAAAATACTTAAGTGCAACTTTTACTCTCCAACCAAACCTAAAAACTACCTAAAAAGTGTCTAAGTGATACTTTCACTCTCAAACCAACATAAAAGTACCTAAAAGTTTTCCAAGGAACAATAACTCACCAAACAAACAAAATAGTTCATATGTGCAATTTGATTATCAAAACAAACTATAAAGCTTCCAAAAAAGTGTGTCAATGACCATTTGTTTCTCAAAACAACCAAAAAATGCCCAAGTATCACTTTAGCTCTAAAAACCAACTTAACAATTTTCAAAAAATGTATAAGTGACTTAGACACTTTGTAGGTAGTTTTTAGTTCTAAAAACCAACCTAACAATCAAACAAACATAAAGTTCCAACCAAACCTAAGATGCATGAATTGGCTACCAACTAAAAAAGTGTCCAAGAGCCTTGTTAACTCCTAAAACACCCTAAGTAGTACTTAAAAAGTTTCTAAAAAGTGTCCAAGAGACTTGTTAACTCCTAAAACACCCTAAATAGTACTTAAATGTCTTTTTGATATTTAAAACCAACTAAAAAGTACCTAAAAAAGTGTCTACATGACACTTTAACTCCCAAAATAACTTCAAAATGTCTAAGGATGACTTTCAAACTCAAAACCAACCAAAAAGTACCTAAAAAGTGTCTAAATGACACTTTAACTCCCAAATCAACCTAAATAGTTGTCAAATGTCTTCATAATATCCAAGACCAAAAAAAAAGTACCTAAAAAGTGTCTAAGTAACACTTCCACCCTCAAAACAACTTAAAAAGTTTATAAAAAGTGTCTAAGAGACTTGTTAACTCCCAAAACATAAAAGTACAAGCAAACGTAAGATGCATGAATTGGCTACCATAACTGCAGGATAGCCACAACACATTATAACTTAAACATAATATATATATATATATTTTAAAAGGAAACAAGTCTCTTTATTGATATAATGAATTGAGATAATAATATAAACATATTATAAAGGTACTAAATGCATGAATTGGTTACCATAACTGCAGGATAGCCACAACATAATTTTGAACTTTAATTAAAAAAAAAAATACCTAGTATTTGAAGGTCCATCCCCTCCATGTCCTTGCCACAACAATTTTTAAACATCGGTTCACCTATCTTTCTATTTGGAAAGTTGAAAATAGCTAACAAAAACACATAAAATAGTTTGAATGACGGGTGTGTTTGTTTATAAATATCTCCTTTGGCCCTCTTTAAAACAAGAAAAGCCCTAATTGATGGCTTGTGTGCATTGCCGAGAAGATACTAGAGAAATGTCACTACCTAATTTTCTGACAAATTCAAGTAAATTCAATAAACTACTTAAAGACCCAACATTGAAAAACAAATTTCATATTTCTGAAACAAATTCACCCAATATCCCTGCTCACTTCAAACTATTAAAAACAGAAAGCAACAAATCTATTAAAATCCTTTTTGGAAGTCAGTTGTAACAAACTTTATTCAAGCAAAAGTAAATAGTTGGTGTATAAAAACCTCTCAAAATCTATAGAGATATATGTGTGTGAAATTGTNCTGAATAAACATTCTACATCACCATAGAAGACAACTCTAGATCCAAAAAAAAAAAGAAAAAAATACTCAATAAACAACTCACCCATGAGTGGCAATCGACGGCAGGCATGAGCAGCAAGTGACAGTGAGCAGGAGAGGCAATCCATGGCGGCATGAGCAGCGCGTGCGAGCAGGAGCAGAATCTCATTTCTCGTGCAACAGAGGCTCGGGTGGGTCAACGACGGTAGGAGTAGCGGCTCGCGTGGGTCGACAGCCGGAGGAGCAGCGGGAGCATGTGTTATGTGGGGGAAGAAAGAAAATGAAAAAAGAAAAAAGGGGGAGAGTTAGATAGGGAAATGAAAAAAAAAAGGAAAGAAAATGAGGGTTTTAAAAAAAAAAGGAGGGACTTGATTTTTTTTTTCCTTCTCTTTTCTTATTTTCCTTCTCCCTCTTCAATTCTTAAGTTTTATGTACCTAAAATCCAAAATTTCTCCCTCCTAATTTAATTTAAAACTTCAAATTTGTTTATTACTTATATTCAATTAAAACAGAATCTAATTTCCAAATATTTTATCGCTAACAATGTAAATTGAATTAACACTTAAATGAGGTTCTAACACTTAAAACTCATCGAAAACTTGGGTCCTTATTAAAAAGTGCCAAAATAGTTATAGAACTACTTAGAACCTACAAATAAGAGCTTCCAAGCATTAGAGACAAATCTAAATAACCTCAAATTGGTTCGAAAATGAATTTAGAGTGTTATACCACTTATTCTTACCCAACACAACTCGAAACTTTGCTGGTTGCTATTTGAGTAAATTTAGACCTCAAATTGGTTCGAAAATGAATTTAGAAATTAGCTCTGCCGACATTTTTTGTTGCTTCGGCAAAAAAAATTTCGACAGAGACAAAAAATCTTGTAGTGTTATTATCTTTTTAGGAGGCGTTTGTTGAGCAAAGTTGAGTTGAGTTGAGTCGTTTAACCTTTTTTAAAAAAATGAGTTAGTGAAGCCCTGAATTAAGAACACAAACAACAAACCAATCAACAAAGAAATGAAAAAAAAAAACAAGTAATTGAGGTTTGCAGTTTGAAATTTAATGAAGAATAGAGGATGGACTCACGAGAGGAGAGGGAGACCAAGAGGAGAGGGAAAGTCGGAGTTCTGTCTTTCTAACCTAACAGCCGTCGGATCGAAGTGCGAGAGGAGAGGGAGACCAAGAGGCGAAAGGAGAGCGAGAGGAGAGGGAGGGTGTCGGCGAGGTCTGAGACTGAGAGTGAGGGAGGCAGTTCAGCGAGAGAAGAGGGAGACCTCGGGGCGAAAGGAGAGCGATTTCGGAGGGTTTCAGTCGTGGAGTTGACTGCAAAGGAGAAAAATAAAAAAATCGTTCTTTCCGTTTTTAAAAGGTTATAAATCGAAGCTTTCACTCTCACTCTCTCCCTTTCGCTTTCGCTCTCTCGCTCTCTCGCGCTCTCGCTCTCGCTCTCACATTTAATGACTGTTTTTTTTAGTCATAAATCAATGACACATAAAAACAGTCATGTATTCTGCCAAATCCAAAAATTTTTGTTTTTTCCAGCAAAAAACGTGTGATTTTGGATTTAATGACTCTTTTTTTCACTTTCTCCTCTATTTTTTGCACTGTTCATGAGTCATTAAATGTATAATTTGTGGTAGTGATGGCAAAACACGTTCATGACACGTGTGTAATTTTTATGTAATACTTATTTTACCCCTGGTTGGTTCGTATGATTGGAATATTAATTATAGTGGTAGTGGGAAGCTTGAGGAAATTGTTGGAGGGTCGTATTAAACAGATTATACCTAATAGATTCAATTTCAAAACTGGAATTCGGCACCATCATGTGAATTTCACCCTCTTTTTTAATTCAAATCTATTTTTAATATTCAAAATAGATTTGCATAATTACTTACCAATCAATTCAAAATAATCCAATTTATTCCTTATTTTCCTTCCCACCTGTTTAGTTTGAGATTATTTTTATTATTAAAATTACATTTTATCTTAATAATCAACAACATTTTAAGCTTTTGGTCAAGGATATTTCATTTTTTGATCACATTTGAATGGTTTTCATTATTTTATACATATTTTTTTAATCAATTTTGTTGTATATTTTTTATATTTCATTTTAACCATTTATATCATTGATATATTATTATATTATTATGTTTTTTTTAGAGTTTTTGAGATATATTTACGATCTCAACAAAAGTGGTTGTTATCTACGACTAAATAAGTATTATCTTTTGGCTTATAGTATTCTCTTTTGGTTTTCTTCTTAAGGTATTGTTTTTGCTATGACTTTACAACAGATTAGATTCTTGTTTGATGGTAGATGGGATGAAAAGTCACATTATCACGATTCTCAAGTTGTTGAGACATATATTCCATTAGATTCATCCTTTCAATAATTTGTTGAATATATCCAAGGTAAGCCTTTTCCCTATGGCAATCTATGTATATATCTTGATTGACAATGTACAAGGATGGTTTCAATAGTTGGAATCTGATTGGAATTTGTTGAAGACAATGATATTTTGTGGTTGATGACAGTTTTATCTAACTCCCCCAAAATGATTTATGTGTAGTGATTAACCACGCCTCTTCTAGTACTTTGATTTCTGGAAACACAATATATTTCAATAATGAGCTAGTAGGAACAAATCCTTCTCCCCTACCTTTTGAGCGTATTTATGACATTTTCAAGATTTGGAGTCATGTCACTATGGTAAGTTCACTTTTTAGGAGCAAGTTTGTATTGAAGAAAGTCTGTATTTCTAAACGACTAGGGTGATTTACTCTTACCCTTTTCTACCTTTGTAAAAACCCTAATTTATTTTGATTTGAAATATTTGTTTTAGTTTTGAATTATTTTCTTTTAATTGAAACCTTATTTAGCGTGATGATAATTACTTGTAGGTGAGATAATACATTTTTCATAATGTTGTGAGATAAGACATTTTTCATAATGCATTGCATAGAATTATGTGCATAGAGTGTATTTGTGGTTTTAGGAATTGTTTTGAAACCCTTTACCTCTCTATTTTTTAACGTTACCTCTCTATTTTTTAACGTTACCTATCTGGGGTTTATTGGGGGCAATTTTGGCAATTTTTACTTATTGCTTTCAATTATTTAATTCTCTTTGCTATTTTAACAATTTAGAAATATTTTTGCTATTTTTACAAACTAAACCTTAATTTTTGCCATTTATCTGGTTAGTCGAATTAAATACTTGGGTCCTAGTTCAATTTAGCTTAAAATAGGTTTAGTAATTTGGCCCAAGAATATCAATCAAGCCCAAAAATCCAATTTGTTGGGCCAAATGTCATGTTCATGGATAAACCAAGTCTAAACCCACATGATCCCATATGAAACCCTACTTCATTTGAATGGTTTAGAAATTGAAGATCAGAGAAAACTTAGAGAGAATTCTCTAACTATCAAAAGACTCCATAAACTCCCAAAGACTGAACACTCCTTAAAGACCAAAGTTCTTTGCAAATACAAACACTATTCTAAGACTTTGACTTCAAAAGCATTCACGTGCTACGCTCTCCAAGTGAAGTGAATGCATTGAAGTGATCAACAAGCCGAAGACCGATCCAACAAATAAGAGACTAATAGGCCAAAAACCAACTTAGCATACAAGAGATTAACAAGCCCAAATGTCAATCCGTATAAGAACAACAACAAGTCTAAAGGTCAATCCAACATATATATAAGATCAACAAATCAAGCTTCAACGTACAAGATCAACAAATCAAATGTTCGAGGATAAGCATTCTAGCCCTCAAATCAAGTATACACGTGAGAGAGAATCAAAAGATAAATATTAAAGATTATATCACACATACATATAAATCAATAAAATTTAAGCTCATTCCACGTATGAAATTTCTTTTATTAAAATTTCGTGTGAATACGTGACAACAAGACTTTCCAATGGAGTCCTCAAGGAGTTCATTTCACTTGTTTTATGCGTCCAAAAAAAATACTTCAATAGAGTTGTATTAAATGGGCTTTGTCTTCATTTGTGGTGAAATGAAGTTAAATTCAAGTTGCAAGTAACACTAAAATTGAAGTCAAAGTTACAAAGAAACTCAAATTGCATTAAATGAATCCAAATATATCTCGAATTTTATTTAGTGTAAGTCAAGCATCAATTAACGAAACTACCCTTCAAATTACTCCAAATTTATGGATAGCACATCCTTATTTTCCTTTAACTTCCTGTCCTTTTTGATTACTCTCCAACAATATTTTTGTCCTTTAAGATTTAGGATGAATTTTTCAAAAACAACGTTTCTAGATTAAGGGATGAAACATGAAAATAAGAAGAAACCTCTAAGTTTTTATTTTATATTATTTTTACAATTGGCCAAAAAAATGTGGTACGTTGTTATACTGGAACCAGAAATTTACGAGAAAAAAGCTTTCATAATGAATTATAAAAAAGAAGGGATTTCAGTTGCATATCAATTGTTGCGTAGTTAATTAAATTCCTTTTGACGGAAATCAAATGTTCTCCATATATATAATTCTTTTTGTAAAGAAATTTGTTTTCTATATTTGATGACAAATAATTCCGGTAGAAAAATTCCAGATTTCTACCCTTCAAGATAAATATCTTTTTAAGTTACTATTTTTTAGTTGCATTCAGTTTCCTTTCAGATCGAATATCCATTTTAGCTTCACGAACTTTGATATCATATTAGGTAAACATCAAGTTTCATCTTAAAAGTAATTGGTACTAAGAAGAGTAGCTCATGCTACCATGAAAACCCTTGATGAAAAATTTCAGTTTGGAAATTATGTTTTGTTCATCTTTACTTAGTATTTTGAATAAATTTTAAGTTGTACTATGAAAAAGCTATAAGATGATTGGTCACTCAAATGCGAATGTTAAACAGACAGCACAGACAAACACTGCAACAACCAACAAAACTAATTGGAAGACACACAATAATTGGTAACCCAATTCGGCGATAAACCACATATGTCTGGAGGGCAATGTGCCTAGGAAAGATAATCCACTAATATTGAATACTAAAACATTTATAATAAAATACTTATCTGTAGAGTTTCGACTACTACAGTGACTCTTGCAAAACCTAACTTGCTAAGCACCTAGGCTCCCCCTAAATATGAGATTCCTTCTCAATTGTACTTATAGTCCCCCTAAGTTCGATAATATTAGTGACGGACATTTCGGCTTCCGACTGTGTGTGAGACTCATCTCAGCTTGATTGTCTTTCTCGTAACTTAGTGAACTCCCTTCACATAAGAACTTAGGTCCCCCTAAGTCTTGAGAACTCCCTTCTCAATTTGTAACACCTTTGGACTAAGGCTTGAGAAATCCTTCTTGATGGATGAAGTCTTAGGCTCCCCCTAAAACAAAAATAATCTTCACGTTGTTGAACGATTCAAACAACGGATACGCACAGCGGAATAAAGTAAGCAAAGATCAAATCTCTATGTTGCACAAATTGGCCACCCAAAACAAAAACTCTTTCTCACCAAGAACGAAATGCTGTCAGACCCCAGAATAATAATTCTTCAAAATATTCAATAATGATAATCGACCCTAGCAAGGGGCACAAAACCTTCAATAAATAATTTCTTTAGAAAAGGAAACATCCTAAAAAAGAATTTGACAGGCCATAAAAAAGGAAATAATCCAGAATATAAAATCTGCCGAATTTTCCAAATAAGGAAAGCCTGGACAACAGAAATAGCGCTTGTTACAACAATAGCAGAGACAACTTCTGTGACATCATGCAAACAACTAGACCCAGACACCATGCCTTAAATAAATAAGGAAAGAATTTCATGTAAAAATATTTTCCTATTTTTGTCAAAATAAGATCCACCATAAAAAGAAAAATATTGATCAATATACTTCTGCTGAGATTTCCTAGATTAGGAAAAAGAATATTCTGCATATAAAATCCACATAAGGAAAGAAAATATGTTCGGAAGGAAATAGACATGTTTGAGGCAAATGATAAGATTTTATGTGACAATTGAGAAAATCACCCGAAGCTGCCTTAAAAAAAATATAAAAACAATAAGCAAATCTCCAACATACTATGAAATATATTGTTTTAAAATAGAGATCACAAATGCAATGCATCTGTAGTTCAAAATTCAAATACACATATCAAGTAAGATGATGATATTAAATTTTTATCGATTTGTCGATATTTACATTAATATATTCATATTTTCATGAGTTCGATAGCAACCTGAAAACCAAATAGACGTTTTCATTATAGTGTAAAAAAATCCATAAGACATAAAAAAAAATGTACTAATATGAATATAATATAAATAATAAACATTTTAATAAGTTGAAAAGGTGTAGAATATTTTCTTACTAACTAATTTATTTTTTGTTTCTTTATAAAATTTTCAAAAATATCCATCAATATTGATATTTTATTGATATTTAAATGTCATTTTCATAAAATTAAAACATGAACATTTTTATCAACATCCATATTTTAAACCTTGTGTAACCTTTATATATTAAATGCATTAAAGAGCTATAGTACAACAACATTTCTTTTTATCTTAAAAAAAAACTTCTTTTGTGGTAAAGTACAAACACTAATTAAAATAAAGGTTTGTACAAATTTCAAGAATAAAAAAAAAAAAACATTTAAAATGAGTGACTAAAAATAAAATATGAGTAAATAAGAAAACTATTAAAAATAATTATAGATATAGTAATTTTATTTTCTATTTATAATAGGCTATGATCACTTTACCAAATAAACACAAATAGATGTCTATTTGAATCTATCACAGTCTATCATAGATAAAAAATAAAATTATACGATATTTGTAAATAATTTGATATTGTTTTATTACAATTTTCCACTAAATTAAACGCTTAAGAAAATAGTTTTTCTTCTTCTTTTTTATATGTTATAATTTAATTCTTGTTTGAAAGCCTATTATATTAAATAATCGAGATAATCCTAACATTTTTTAAATCTTGAAAATGATATGGTAGCCAACATTTTTATATATATAGCATGAATTGATAAAAATGATTAAATTACTTTGTTATTATAATGTTGGAATTTTGTACGTATAAACATGATATGAGTAGGTGGGGCCGTAAATTATATTATAAATACTTATATAATGTATAATAGTTTAATTGCAACAAAATATATCTTGGACTAAGATCATATTAAATAATATAATTTTTAATTAAAAAAAAGAAAATAAAAAGGATAATATAATATTGATAAAGCCACCATTTGAACAGTACTTCCAATAAAACTTTTTATTGTGAGACCATGCATGGTTCACTCATTACTTCTAGTCTTTAATTTTAGTATAGATCATATATATGATGCCAATTTTCATCTAACATAAGCAAGATATTAATATAAATCATGGGTAGTTTTAAATCTCATTTTAGATATTTTATTTATAATATTTATTTTAGTATCGACTTTTAAATTAATGTCTAGTTGAACTTTTGATATTTTATATTTTAATGATTAGTAATCCGGATTCTTAACTTTATAATTTTCATTTTAACATATCAATAGTAGCTTTGATTATGCAATTATATGAGCATGATTTTAGGCCACATAGAATTAGAGACAAGCATTAATTAACTAAATAGATGGTAAATGAAAAAAATATCTATGGTAAGGATCAACATCTTATTTTATTTTATTTTTGGTACCTAAGAGTTTTAATAGTGGTTGTGTCATAAACTACATGATTGAAGAATAAGAAAAAAAAAGGGTTTTAAGTTTATTTTGATTTTCTTAATAATATAGCTTTTATTGGTCAAGCGGCCCGGCATTCAATGCAGGTCGAAGCATATGGTTGCCAGGTTGGTTAAATGCTGTTAATGAGAATAATAATTCACTATTCTTAACAATAGGGCCCAGAGACTTCTTGGTTCATCATGCTATTGCTTTAGGGTTACATACAACTGCCAAGAAATTCAAAAACGATAAATTTGGCAATCTGGGGATAGGGATCAACAAGTTATTGAAAATTGTTTTTCTTGCCAAGCCTTGAATTGTCTCTTTCTAAATCATAATCATAATAATTAGATATTAAATTACAAGAGCACTAAGAAACTTTTTGATCTAATACCTAGGCTTACAACATTTAACAATAATAAAAAAGACCATATACATATGCTCATGTTGTAAAAGTTTATATATATGAATTAAACTTTTGATCAATATAAACTAAATTAGTAAACATTTTTAAGTCCTTATATTTATCATGTGGGAATGCAATGCTACAAACTATATAGCTCTTATATATATTTTTAGAAACATAACCTAACTATATAGTTAAGGTGCTTAATATTGATTAAGTTGTTCTTTTGAGTTACATATGTGTTTAATTACATACATTGTTAACTTTTTTTTTTAATATTATTAATTCAATTCCTAAATTGCTATAATTATTACAACAAAATACAGATAGACCAAATATATTGGAAGTAGCCATTAAGAGAGAGCTGGTGTCATCGAGGGTTTAGAGAAGACAATCATAGTGTTACCACATTCAATAAACTTTTTTTTTCATTAAGGGAGTTATAATAATAATAATATAGACATTATTTTTTAAAAAAGGTATACCATAGATCAAGAGGTTTGAGGTTTGGTTTGAATCTCGACCCTTACATATTCGATTGAAAAAGTCCCACCTTATATTTAGTTATTTTAGAATTGGGCCGATCTATTTGTACTACATTTAGTTAGTCAAATAAGTCAAATATCTATGATCCAATCCAAATATCTACTTTTTACAATATTTGGGCCATATATTTATCGGCCCATGTTATATATTATAAAATAAAAAATTTACCATGTTTATATTATAAAGTAAATGTCAAATATAAAATTTATATTTTGTAGTATATATATTATTATTAATTTGAAAAATTAAATATTTTTCATATAATTTAAAAAGGGTAACTTATAAAAATAAGTTCTAATAGTTCTCTAAAAAAATATATATATTTAGAAAAACTAACAAAGTTGATCCAAACTCATGATCTTAAGTTACTATTTGAGATATTTTATGTATGAATAACAGGAGAACTGACCAAAATAAATATTATTCTTGTTAAATAGTCATCAATTTATTATTGATATCTAATTTTGATAATTTTTTCTACATTGGGACTAAATTGTTACAAATTTAAGAGTATAATAACTAAATTATTACGTATTAAAATTTATCGACGAAATTGTTACAAAATTAAAAATATAGGACTGAAATTATTACAAACTAAAATTTAGGGACCAAATTGTTAATTTTATGAAAATATGAGACAAAATTTTTTGTTAACCAAAATTTAAATAGAAATATGTGATAAATCAAAAATACATGATTTGCCCTCTAACAACTTTTAGATGGTATGATTCACAATTCAACAAGCCTTTACCTCCAAACAATTGTATTGGATAAAAAATATTCAAAATTCAAATCCAATAATTATTACTCCCTAACAACTTTTAAGATCTACTTATTCAAAAATTCAAACATCACATGTCCAAATTTAATGAAATATTAGCCACACAAATAGGTGAGAAGATAAAATATCTTAAAACATTGTAAAATAGATTACATTAAAAAAAAAAAAAAAAAGGAAATTAAAAAGAATTAAAAAATAAATGATAAAGGCGTTAAGTTATATATGCATTGGTTAAAAAAAAAATTGTATAATATTTAGTTATGCAGCACTTTTGTTAATAAAGATCAGGGCAAATTGTAAACAACCACTACTTAAAGATGGTCATAGGTGCAATTACACCCTCAAACTTTTAATTATAAAATTTAGGCATTTAAACTTATACAAGTGCTAAATTGCCCTCGAGCTTACAATTATTGTAAAAATTTGACCCACAAATGGTAAAAGTTAAACCTTCAAACTTATACAAATGTTGTAAATTATACAATAATGTAAGTTTGAAGGTCCAATTTAACTTCGTTTAATAATCATTTAAGTTTGATAACTCATTTTTTAAAATACAAATTTTAAGAGTATAAATGTAACTAACATCTTATTGTGAGGATGATTTTTTAATTTGCCTTCAAACTTTTAAAGAAAATCATATAAAATCAAATTTTCCTAACCCATAAAAGACGCGTCTACTTTTCTAGTCTTCTCTTTTTTTTTTTTAACCAATGCATATATAACTTAACGCCTTTATCATTTATTTTTTAATTCTTTTTAATTTCCTTTTTTTTTTTTTTTTTAAAAATTTTAAAGGCAAATTAAAAAAAAATCCTCAAAAAAAATTTTTTTTTAATTTTAAAATTTTAAAATTAAAAAAAAATTTTTTTTGAGGATTTTTTTTTAATTTGCCTTTAAAATTTTTAAAAAAAAAAAAAAAAAGAGAAGACTAGAAAAGTAGACGCGTCTTTTATGGGTTAGGAAAATTTGATTTTATATGATTTTCTTTAAAATTTTGAAGGCAAATTAAAAAATCATCCTCACAATAAGATGTTAGTTACATTTATACTCTTAAAATTTTTATTTTAAAAATTGAGTTATCAAACTTAAATGATTATTAAACGAAGTTAAATTGGACCTTCAAACTTACATTATTGTATAAATTATAACATTTGTATAAGTTTGAAGGTTTAACTTTTATCATTTGTGGGTCAAATTTTTACAATAATTGTAAGCTCGAGGGCAATTTAGCACTTGTATAAGTTTAAATGCCTAAATTTTATAATTAAAAGTTTGAGGGTGTAATTGCAACTATGACCATATTTAAGTAGTGGTTGTTTACAATTTGCCCTGATCTTTATTAACAAAAGTGCTGCATAAATAAATATTATACAATTTTTTTTTTTAACCAATGCATATATAGCTTAACGACTTTATCATTTATTTATTAATTCTTTTTAAGATTAATGATTCGTGTGAATATTTTTATGGGTTCATCAGTACCACCAACTCATAATACGGCAAGACAACTCATACTTCGACTCATTGGGATTTCTTTCAAATTTCATTTCTTTTTGGCTTTCTAACTTTTGGTGTGGTTGTTATCTAGTTGTCAAATAGATAGTCATGAAATTGTGTAGTCAATTTGTCTTCCTTTATTACTTAAAATGTAACAACCCCAAATCGTTGAGGTAAATCCTCCTAGTAAATTAATTTAAGTTATTATGTATGAAAGGAAAAGTATAGTTATTTATATGTATTCATGCATTTATTTAGGCTAAGATGGAAAGTCTCAAAATTAGAGTTAAAGGAAATTTTTGGGATTTGGTAAAGGATAATTTCATTTTGGGGCAAGTAAAGTGAATAAATTTGGTAGGATTGGAGTAGTTGAAGGAGATTTTTATTTTATAGGGGATTTTATAGGATTGGAGTAATTGAAGGAGATTTTATTTTATAGGAGATTTTATAGGATTTGAGTAATTGAAGGAGATTTTATTTTATAGGAGATTTTATTTTATTCGGTTGAAGTAATAAATTTGGCAGCCTCCCTCCTCTTCCGTTCTCCCTCTCTCCCGCCATCTATTTCCCTCTTTGCCGCCATCTCTCTCTCCCCTCTCTGCAACCACCTCCCTCAATCTCTATCGCTTGTCTCACGACAAAAAGTAACGGTCCCGCACTCCTGCTGCCGGAAGCACTCTACGTCTCACGCACTCCTGCCGCCGCAAGCTCTCTGCGTCTCATGCTCTCCTTCGCCCAACTTTTTGCTCTAGCTCGGAAACGTGTTCCCGGTTGCGGTTTCTTGCTCGCCCGGCCAGATCAGTACTCTCCTAAGTGAGTATCTCAAACCCGATTGGGGTTAGTTGAATATTTTGATGAATAATCGGGAATTTCGAATTTATTTGGTATATCTTAATAGGTAGCCGGCGATTTTTTTTTTAGTCCGTAGGGTCGGAGGAAGCTACCAGTTGGTCACGTTTGGGTAAGGACTCTCTCGAACAAAAAGTTCGCTTATGATAGACTAGGCTTGTAGACTAACTTAAGTTGGGAAATTCTATTCACAGTTGTCCAGGAATTTTGCAAAAACTGCCGTGTGGATAATTTAATGGATCAACCCTCAGGTAAGTGGTCTTACTACCTGAACCGCCCTCTCACCATATGTTTAGTTGCCATGATGTAGTAAAATTTCTAAGCCCCATGTGATATAGCATGCTTGTATGAAATTCCCATGTCTAAAGGATGTATGTGAATAATAATGCATATGCTTGTACTATGAGATGTTTATGAACAGTTCTGTTAATGTATGAATTCATGGAATGGAAGGAGTGCGAATTTGATTGAGCATGTATGATGGGTAGTGGTAACTCCCCTACGTCGGTTGGATGTTCACTAGAGGTTGTAGTCCTTCGGGGTCACTAGAGGATGTGTTCCTTCGGGTTCACTAGAGGTTGTGATCCTTCGGGGTCACTAGAGGATGTGTTCCTTTGGGTTCACTAGAGGTTGTGGTCCTTCGGGGTCACTAGAGGATGTGTTCCTTCGGGTTCACTAGAGGTTTGTGTTCCTTCGGGTTCACCAGAGGTTGTGCTCCTTCGAGTACACTAGAGGTTTGTGTTCCTTCGGGATCATCAGAGGTAAGAGTTCCTTCGGTGCTCCAGAGGTTTGTGAACATCCAAAATCAATTGTAGGGCGAGTATAACCAGCTCCCTATAAAAGTATGTTAGATATGCATGTCTTATGGTTGATGCACTTAAAGAACTTAGGTGCCTAGCCCGGCTCCGGTAGTGGGGTCACTTACTGAGTAATATAATTACTCGTCCTTTCATCTTATATTTTTTTCAGGTAAAGGAAAGAACGTGCTGGCGAATGACAAGAGGAATACTTGATGGTTTCACGGGACCCGTAGTAGCTTCCGCTTAGTATTGCATGTTTTAATGAGTTTTGTCCAATTGTCAAATTTTGTTTTGAGGCTTGTCTTTTATTTGATATGTGGATTTCTGTTCATGAAATTTTATTGATTTTACTAGGGGTACCCCGAACCAAGATTTTTTTTTTTTTTTTTATGTTTATGCATTGTTTTTCTTGAGTTTATATAAACAGAAATTTCCATTAGAAACATTGTTTCTTTCTTACTATTCAACATAGTGTCTTTCTTGAAACTTGCATGCATTGAGTAATGGGCCGATTAGATTGTATTAGTCGGGTCGTTACATAAAATAAATATTAAGTTCTTTATTTTCTAAAAAAGAAGAAAAATAAAACTAAAATTCATACCACTAGTGGTTAAAGTGTAGTCAAAGGAGACTACTATATATATATATTTTTCATTTTTCTTGAATTTTCTTCCATAGGATTTATAAGTTGTCAACCACCTCATGTTGCATGGGCACACACCTCTAAAGAATTTCTTCCTTATATATTTATTTACCACAATAAATAAATATATATATATATATGTGTGTTTTTTACTTATAGGATTGAAATAGATATTAATTATATGTAATATTTAAAGTATCGATGTTGTAACGATCCAACTTATACAAATTAAACGGACCATTACTCAATGCATGCAAAACTTCAAAGAACGACACTGTACTGAGTAGTGAAAAAGGAACAAAGTTTTCACGGAAATTTTCACTTATTTTAACTCAAGATAATAACACATTAATAAGTAAAAAGGAAATTTTGGTTCGAGGTACCCCTAATAAAATCAATGAATGAAAAATCTACATAATTAAAAAAATAGACGAGTCTCAAAACAAAATTAGATGGTTGAACAACAATTTTTGTAAAACATGCAAGACTATGCGGAAGCTACTACGGGTCCCGTGATGCCATCAAGGATTCTTCTTGTCATTCGCCGGCAGATTCCTTCCTTTACCTGAAAAACATATAAGAAGAAAGGATGAATAATTATATTACTCAGTAAGTGACCCCACTACCGGAGTCGGGCCAGGCACCTAAGTCCTTTAAGTTCATCAAACATAAGACATGCATATCTATCATACTTCTATAGGGAAATGGTTATACCCGCCCCACCGTTGGTTATGGATGCCCACAAACCTCTCGAGCCCCGAAGGGAAACTCTTACCTCTAGTGATCCCGAAGGAACACAATCCTTTAGTGTACTCGAAGGAGCACAACCTCTGGTGAACCTGAAGGAACAGAACCTCTAGTGAACCCGAAGGAACACATCCTCTAGTGATCCTGAAGGAACACAACCTCCAGTGAACCCGAAGGAACACAACCTCCTGTGGACCAGAAGGAACACAACCTCCTGTGGACATCCAACCGACGTAGGGGAGTTACCACATCATACATGATCAATCAAATTCACACTCATTCCATTCCATGGATTCATACATTAACAGTACTATTCATAAACGTCTCATAGCATAAGCTTATACACCATCAAGCACATACAACTTTAAAACATGAAAATTTCATACAAGCATCTTATATCATACGTGGCTTTAGAAATCTACTACATCATGGCAACTAAACATATGGCCCGAAGGTGGTTCAGGTAGTAAGATCACTTTTGATCCATAAAGCTAACCACACTGCAACTCTTGCAAAATTCCTGAACAAACTGGGAATAAAATTCCCCTAACTTAAGTTATTCATCAAGCCCAACCTCTCATAAGCAAACTCAAAATTTGTTCGAGAGAGTCCTTACCCGAACGTGACCAAACTCGCAGTTTCCTTCGACCCTACGAACTAAAGCAATCGCCAACCACCTATTAAGATTTACCAATTAATTCGTATTACCAAATATTTGCCAAAATAAGCCACTAACCTACTCAGGTTTGAGATACTCACTTAGGGAGTACTGGTCCGGCGACTGACGGTCAGGCGAGCAGTTAATCGCAGCCGAGAACAGGATTCTGAGAGAGAGCGAGAGCCCGAGAGAGCGAGAGAGCGAGAGTTAGCGAGAGAGCGAGAGCCCGAGAGCGTGAGGGCGTGATCCTGGTGGGGAGAGCGTGATTTTAGAGTGTGAGAGCGGGGAAGCGTGAGAGCATGAGTCAGTGAGAGAGCGAGAGAGCGAGAGCCCGTGGGAGAGCGTGAATCGAGCGAGAGACCGTGTGTTTCTGAGTGTGAAACCTTCGGAAAATGAGTGGCAACTGAGAGAGAGATGGCGGAGACAAAGGGAGAACGGAAAAGAAGGGAGGGCGGTGGCGGCGACGAAAACCGGGAAGGAAGGGAGGAGAGAGAGGCGACGGAGGGGGGGAAAGAGAGAGAGAAAAGAGCTTTTCTTCCTTTTTTTGACTACACGCAAACCGAGGAGGGTTTAAGATAAACCCTAATTCCTTCCCCTCCTTAGCCCATTAATTCCACTTTTCTTTTTTTGTTTTCCAACCAAATAAAATAAAATTTTCTCTATTCACACCCAAATCCCACCAAATCTATTTATTTTATTTTATTTGCCCCAAAGTAAACTACCCCTTGCCAATTCCCAACAATTTTCTTAAATCCACCTAAGTCTCACCAACCACTATAAATGCTAATTTTAAAACTTTCCTTTTCAAGCTAAATAAATACATAAATACATATAAATAAATATAATTTCCTTTTGATGCATAATGACTTAAATTAACTTAGTAGGAGGGTTTACCTTAATGATTTGGGTTGTCACAGATGTAAATAGAAATATCAACATCTTAATTTTGCAAAAATTTCGATAATGACATTTTGTTAACTATTTTTAATGTTTTGTGGATATAATGATAATTTCGATTTATCTCTCATGTTGATATCAAATCTATAAAAATATGAAAATATCGACATATCGACGAAAATTTAATATTATAATTATATGTACTTTAAGTTTCATTTTCATTTTAGTCTATATTTTTCAAATAGTCAATCTTAATTTATGTATTTCCAATAAATCTAACATTCTTAAGTTCATAATGTTAGTTAACTAAAAATATATCTTAACCTAATTTTAACTCCTCTCACAAGACCACTAGTGACATTATATATATATATATATATATATATATATATATATATATATATATATAATTTAAATGGAATTTTTTAAACAATATTTTGTCCCAGAAGGATAAACCAATCTAACAAGATGTTATGCCACAAAATTTAAGGTGTCTGAAAATAAAAAGGGGCATGGTTGTTGGAAAATACATAAAGAATCAATCTACACCTCAAATAATATTAGTTAGGTTGATATGGAAAATTAGCCGTTTTAGTTTAGTTTTGACTTTTGAGGATAAAAATAAAGCAAAAATATCTGCACCAATTCTTATAAAACTTAACCTAAATCAAATCCTTAATTTGAACATCACTCAATTGTTTAATTAAATCATATATATTCGACTAAAAGGGTAGATATTGAAATTCTCTTATCCCACATGTTGTTTAACAAAGACATCTACTTTACATACTAAGAATTAGAATAAGCTAGATTTAGAATGAAATCAATTTAAATTGAAACATTATTTCTTTGATGTACTTCATTAGAAGTTATCAAAATTTGAAATCGATAATTATAGGTGTTGTTTACTTCAAACTATTAGTATTAGGAGGATGATATCAGATATAATACTAAAATGCCTATTATATTTTGAAAGAAAATTATCTTAAATGACAAATTTTGCATACACAGATACACAATAAATTTTTCTATGCTAGTCATTTTTCTATATTTGGAAATAATTTTTTTTAATGTACTAATATACATTCTCTTATTAATAAGCCAATTGTTACTAACAAAAGTGATATGTCAACATAATTTTTAAATAACATAATAATAACCAAAATAAATTATAATTCGGTTTATTACTATTTTATTATAGAGTGAGATTTTTTATTATATTGATTTAGTTAATGTTCACCAATAATAATTAACTAAAATAAAACTACAACAACTCATATCCCTAATCACAATGAATTTATTTTAATAATTTATTTCAATATCAATAGATAATTATTAACTAAAATAAAACTACATCAACTAAAGAAATAGTAACATAAATTTGTACCAGAAAAAATATTAACAAATACTAATTGTATATCATACATAACAAGAATATTTTATTGTGCATGCCCGTGTATGTATGTGTGCGTGTGTGAAAAATTAAGGTTATAAGTGTAAATATTGAAATTTAGAAACTAAACTGAAACAAATTTCAAATTTTAAGAGTAAAATTATAATATTAATTTTAAAACGTGAAATCAATTTAAAACCAAATTAAAAGATTAAAGGCTAAAAATATAATGTTTTAAAATTTAGAAACTAAATGAAAACTAGATCAACAATTTAGGGAAAAAAGATGCATTTTTTCTAAATAAAAAACTTTCGTTCCCATTCTATCAAAATAAATGACATAAAAGAAACTCAAATAATTCAAGTTAGTGTATACATTCGATCAAGAGACGAAAAGGGTTAGATGATTTTGTATTTTTCTATACATATACACTTTTTTCTAAAGATTGGACTTGGTCAGCCCAACCCAATAAATAGAGTGAGGAGAGAGATAAAAATTTGCCAACTCAAGCTTCCAGCAATGGAAGTGAAGAGAGAGAAAGAAAAAGAATGGATGAAATAAGATATGGAGAACCAAGCAAATTAATAATAATAATAATAATAAATAATAATAATCAAGTGTGAGTTCTAATTACTTTGTAATATTGAATCCAAATCAAGTGTGAAACGGGTTGACATATCCAGACAATAAACACTTCGGCCTCCACTGTAACAGTATATTAAATATATAGTTTAATTTGCTCCATTTTTGGAACTAAGTCAAAGTCAAAGTTAAGAATATGAAAGTCTCGCATGGGACATACAATAATTTTATTTTTATATTACCCACAAATAATCATTAAAAATGTCAAACTTCTATATATATGACTTTTGAGATTACAAGTAATTGTTCTTTTTTTGTCAAGCTAGCTAGTGGAAAAGAGATTTTTAAAAAATGGGCGATAGATTTTTGTTTTGTTTATGGACTATATAAATATATTAATCATGAATCATGAGCAATTGCTTTTGTTAAACAACATAATTAATAACTGAATAAGGACAAGTTTTTTTTTTTCCAAAATTTGAAGATTTCAACGTGATTTCTTCAAACCAAAATTATAATTACTATATTGAAGATACTAAATTTTGCTTACCTATATATTATGGTAATGATTGGATTATGTTTTGAGAATATAGTTGATAACTAATTTATTTATTTATTAATTTATAGAAAATATGGTTAATCTTAACTAACCTCAGACCAAAAAAAAAAAAAAAAAAAAAATATTATTATTTTTTTATCTTGAAATTTGACTAAAGCTCCAAATCTATAGAGAGATACTTGGGTGATTGGGGTTTGGGCAGAACTCATGGTTATGAAAATAAAACTATGTTTGGGTAAGTATTATGTTTGCTTCTAACATATGTTTATTAGTTTTGGTTACAAAACTCTCCTACTCAACATTTTGGAACCCATCATAGAAATGAAACATAATTTACATGAATTAATTATTAGTTCGTTTATATATAATTCAACTGGTTGGCCAAAAAGTAAGACGTTGGAATCTCCACAAATTACTTTAGTTTATAATTAGTATTGCTTACAATTTAAATACATGCTTGTTGACCTCTTAGGTTTCATATGCCCAAACTTGTTAGAACTAATAAGGTCGAATTTTAAAACTTAACTTTAACTTTTAAAAAATAATAATTTCAGTCGCTTAAAAATAAATTAAAATGAAAATAAAAAGATAAAAATTGTCACTTTTTAGAAGTATAAGAACTAAAATTAACATTTTCATAATATAGGGATAAAAAAAAGTTCAAAGTACAAGGACTAAAACAAATATTTTCAAATATAGGGATCAAAATAAACTAAAGCAACAAATATAGGGACCAATGTAGTATTTAAATCTAAAGAAAATTATCTTAAATGACAAAACTGCTCAAAATATTTAGAACGAATAGCAAAATACAAAGTCTATCTACAATAGACCGTAATATATTGTGATAGACTACTTTTTGTGTTCACTGATAGTACTCTATCGCAGTTTATCGGAGTCTATCGTAGATAGTTCACAAATAGTAGTCTATCGCAATCCATCGCAGTTTATCACAGATAGACTTTGTATTTTGCTATATTTATAAGTATTTTGGTTCATTTTGCTATATTTCAAAATAGCTCTAATATATATATATATATATATAGATTTATTAAACATTAGAAAAAAATGAAAATGATGGTCCGTCAAATGGACATTCAAAGGTTTAATCAAACATTTTTGGTTGTAAAATTTAAAAAGAAAACTATGTTCCTATATACAAAATAGGGCGGAAAAAGAAACTTTTTATTTTATTTTATTTCATTTTTCATTTCGTGCAATTTCTATTTTAAGAGTTTCATACTCGTACGTTTTTTTTCTTTTCCATTTTTAGTTTTTGAAATAAATAAGGATTTATTTCAAAAAGTTGGTCATATTTGAAATTCAAATTCTTATAAATTCAAAGGCTTGTAGTATATATTTAAATATCTCACTTGCATTATTATTTTTATTATTATTATTGAAAGAGGCATTATTTTTATTTGTATTTTACAAAAGTTAAAACATCCATGAACATGTGGTTTTAAATAAGTGTTGAGACACACATAAGGCATTTGTTGAATGGCTCTCTAAGACATTAGTTGAATAAATAGGGATTTTTTAATGCAAAATTAAACATTATACTAGAATAGAATATAAATAAAAACAAAATTAAATTACAATTTTAGTTCTAAAACCTTCAAATAGTGTTGTGTTTATTTCTCTTTTAAGTTTAAAACAGTTCAGCCCCGTTTTTTTTTTTTTTTTTTTTTTTTTTTTTTTTTTTGCCTCCTCGCTTCGATTCCTCCTTTCCTGATTTAGTTTTCGCTATTTTGCTCCTCGTCACCCCTTCCCTCGTCGTGCCCGCGCGGGCCCCGCTGGCAGCGCGTGACACTTGTGTTCCCCGGGTCATTCTGCCCCGCATGGCTTAAATGGAATTTGTGTGCATTTCTTGTTNTTTCTCCTTTAAGTGATCCAATTCTTTAAAGTATCTAGATTTAAATATTACTTTGGTCCCTAGTATTTTTTTACTTTGGTTAATTTTGGTTTATATATTTTCAAAATGTATATTCTGGGCTCTATACTTCTAAAAAATGACTATTTTGGCCTCTTCATGTTCATTTTTATTTTTAAGGGATTAATATGATCACTTTTTAGAAGCATTTGGACTGATATGAACTAGATGCAATTACAAGAACCAAAATGAATATTATGAAATTACATACACCAAAACGAACTAAAGTTCAAAGTACATGGACCAAAATATACATTTTCAAGTATAAAAATTAAAATAAACCAAAATTAGAAATACAAAAATAAAAGTACAACTCAACATAACTACTGACGGCTAAAATTATCAAGTCATATAATTTTATTATCAACTAATCTTAACATTAGCCAAAATAATTTTATATATATATAAAAAAGAAACATTTAGCCAAGATAAAGATAATATTTGAAAAATGTTAAAACATACAGGATAAAAAACTACTCATAAATATTAAATAAATTATTACAAATAGAAAAAATATAAAACTATTTATAAATATAGAAAAATTTTACTATCTATCTACCGATAAACTTCTATCGTTTGAGTTATAGGCCGTCAGAAATTTTTTTATATTTATAAAATAATTTGATTTATTTTGCTATATTTGACAATAGTCCTAAATATCAGTAATTCAAATACTTAGCAAAGAAATAAAATAAAATAGAGAGTCCACGTCACGTACACCTGTCTTTTCTTTGTATGAGTGGGTAATTTTGTTGGTCCAAATTCTGACTTTTTTATTTGGTCAGACTTTGATCAAATAGTAAACTCCAAAAATAATGGGAAAAAGAAAAAAAAAAAAAAAAAACCACGTGCGTTTCATTTCACCCATGTTAAAGAAAAAAAAGAGAAAAACAGAAGTTCCGGCTCCGTCTGAAATATTGTATAAAAATGGGGTCCTCCTGTAATTAATATGAAATATTTGGGCTCCTCTGTTACTAAAATAATAATGAAAAAAACCCTTCTCACGTTTTAGTTTTCTAATTTTCAATCTACCGTCCACTACACTTCTGCACACCCTACTCTATCTTTCTCTTTCATGGTGAAAACACATTGATAATATTATAAAAAAGAAAAAAAGAACTTTTACCCTAAAAAGTTTTTACCCCCATGAAAAAAAAAAAGTAAGACACTTGATCTTTCTGCTTGTATTTTCACTTTTTTTTTTTATACGTTTGACTTCAATACGAGGATAGAAATCGATGCATTTTCATTAAAAAAAAAAAACTAATAAAACATAAAAAATAGGAAAATTATCTTAAATAGCAAAACTGCTGAAAATATTTACAACTAATAACAAAATACACGTCTATCTACGATAGAAGTGAAATTTTGAAATGTTTGTGAATATTTTAGTTTTTTTTTACTATATTTGAAAAGAGTAATAAACTAATATGAGTATAATATAAATAATAAGCATTTAATTTGTTTTAAAAATCATTAAATATTTATTTAGTAGTTAATTCTTTTTTGTTGTTGTAATTTTTTAAATATAAATATCTATTGGAACATCAACGCTTGATTGATATTTTTAATGCATTTTTTTTTTAAATGTAGGAACTCCATATTTTTATTGTTATTGACATTTTAAAATTGTTATTTAGTTTTGTTTTATCTTTCTCTTTCTATTTTTGGGTTGGGTGGTTTAGATGTTTTAAGCACTAACACCATTTCTTGTTTTATTTTCTAAATTTTATACGAATTTTTAAAAGTTTTCACCAAAAGAAAAAAAAAACTAAAATTAAAAGGGAGAAAAACAGTTTTTTTAATTTTTTTAATTATTTTTTTTAATATTATGGACCCAAATTATTTTTTGAAGCTCCCCTCACCTATTTCTAAATTCATGATTCACTTGGGCACCAACTTGGACTGTTTCGATTAAAAAGATGGTTTATAAACTATACTCTGTTGAACCATTTAGATTCTTTAAAATTTGTTTAGGTTAAAATTGATTGATTAAAAACCAAATATAAGGGAACAAAATATATAATTTTAGTTAAATTATATGAATATTCTAGAACTTTTAATTTGCGTGAGTTTCGATCAATGCAGCCTTCAGACTTTTATTTTCACCTAAACTTTGAATTTTGAAATTTCTTGTGCTTTTTATTATTTGCGAGTTTTTTCTTTTTCTTTTTTAAAATAAGATGGAAACTGACAAATATTAATATGTAAAAATTGAAAGGACACATGTAATCATTTATGACAACATTTATGTAAATTGACGTATATGACAATTGAAGAGTAAAACTTAGCTATGTGTAAATAATTTTAACAATATCCTTTTTTATATATAAAAAAATGGTGACGACGATTTTAGTGTCCTATATGGTTGTAAATGTCATGTACGCCTTCTACTTTATGCACATTAGTTGGTACACCAATTTTCATTCTTTATTTTATTGAAAAAAATATTTTTGGAGCAATTTGTAAGTTCTAAGATATATTTTAGAACAAATTTCAAAGTTCAAAAGTAAAAATCAAAGTTCAAAGATATTTTGTATAAGTTAACTTATTGAATTAGTGTGTGCTTGAAATTTGTTCTTAACTTAGAACATAGATGAATGGGGTTAAGTTGGTATACATTTTTTTTCTAGATTAGGTTTGTTAGATATATTTGTCAATGTTGTTGCATCTCCGCATTCTTAGAATTAAGAAAGTGATTTATTTAAGATTGTAATAGATTTTTATTAGAGAATTTTATAATCGAATAATTAAATTAAGAAAGGTGACGATAAAAATCAAAACTCAGTTTAGAAGATTTATTAAAACAATAATATTTGAGAGATTTTTTGTTTGTTAGATAGAAAGATGTTAAAAGAGGGAATTTTTTATGGTGTGCCGTATGTATAGGTATTATTGATTATTTGAAAGTCAAGAACAAGAGGGAAATCATCTCAGTCAAAATTTACATTTGTGTGAACACACAAACATATTTTATGCAATGATTAAAAGACCAATAATATTGAGAAAATTAAATACAAACAAGAAAATTGAACAACACTTTATTGTTTTGATGTTGTCTTAGTCTGTGGGGATGGGCTTTTGCTTTTTGAACAAACCCATCACATCTTGTTAACTTGATTTGTTAGCAGACAAATATGTTGATAGAGTTGTTAGAGAAATTTTGCCTCAAAACACTATAACATCAAATCTAGCTCATTGTTTTGTCTCTAATCTTGTCTTTGCCTTGCATTGGATTGTCTTGTAATGAGAATTCATGTGGGGGCATGCATGTCACTCCATTTCTAGTTTATCTTTGTCTAGTTGAAAACTTATACTTGAGAGGAGAAAACGAAAAAAGAAAAGAAATGTCATCCAAAGTCTGGTTCAATAACTATTTAGGTTTTTTATTTTTTGTTTTATTTGAACAATAATTATATTGTTGTCTCATATATTTCTTTGATGAGATTATCAACTTTTTTGAAAATACATTTTTTAAGTACAAGTGAGACTATGAGGATTTGAATCTTCCAATTTAATGGAGGAGTGCATGTCACTTATAGCTGAAATTAAGCTCACTTTCACTGATAAAAAATATACTTGAATATTTGTAAGCCAAATTTTAAAAACAAAATCAAGTTTTTTGAAAACAAAATATTTTGATTTTGTTTTAAATTTTGACTTGTTTATTTGGAAATATTTTTAAGGGGTAGGTGATAAAGAACAAAAACTATAACAAAAAAGTACCGGTATTTATCAACTTATTTTTCAAGAACCGAAAACTAAATGGTTACTGAAAATTAAGTTTATAATTAAATCACTTGATCTTCCTCTTTGAATTTCTTTGTTTTGTTATCTATTTAGGTTTGTTATTAAAATCTAAGTTGAAATTTGAAATATATATAAATTAAATAAGTTTTTATATTTATATTTATTATTATTATTATTTTAGAATTTCACTATGAATTGAATTGTTTTCTTTAAAAAAAAAATAAAAACTACTGTGTTAAAAATATATTAAATGGTTATCAAATTGACTTTCATTTTCTATTTTCTATTTTTATATTTGATTTTTAAAGAAAGAAGTAAATTTGGTAACCAATTAACTTTCCTGAGTTTAAAATCTCAAAACGTTTCTAAAATTTGTATAGAAAATCTAAAAACAGAAATATTTGGATTCTAAAACTTTTTTTTTTTTTTTTTTTTTAAATAAGTAATTGTGTTAGCTAGGTCGGGGAACGAAGGTGATCCAATTACGTTTATTTTATTTCATTTGTTTATTTATTATTTTTATTACTTTATTTTATTATTATTATTATTTTTTATATATGAATTTTCTCTCTATTTATTTTATGTGATTTTCAGTTTTCTTTCTTTATTGAATGTCGTTTTAAAGTTTTAAATTTTATTCAGATAAACTAGATATGATCTTTTTAAAAAAAAACTATATATAATTACTATCGTTATATATTTTTATATATAAGAAAATGAACTAAAATTTTTATAATTATAACACAATTTTATTGTCAATATGCGATAGACCGTGATAGACTATTTGTGTCTATCTGTATTATGATAAACATAGATAGGAATCTATAGCAATCTACCACATACGAACGGTGATATTTTGCTATTATTTGTAAATATTTTCAACAATTTTATCATTTAAAATAATTTTCCTACATTTTTTAAAAATTATTATTATCATACATTATATTTTCTATAATAAAAAATAAAAATAGTTTAAATTCTCTAAAATGTACATTATATTTTTCACCTTATACTTTCGAATGCGAGTTCATGTTATGACTGCATTTCGTACGAACATCTTTATCATATTTTTTATTTTTTGAATTTACTAACTAATTTGTTTGATAATATTAGTAAGTAACTTTTTGAGAATATTAGTAAGTCCTTTTCATCAACTGCATAATAAAATCCCTTCTCATTATGGTTAAAATACCAGCCTTGTGGACCCGTTTATTTTTTCTAAAATATAGATAGCCGAAATTTTAGATTTCTAGAATTATAGATATATAGAATTATAAATGTTTGACATTTTTAGATTATCATGTTTGTTTTATAGGAATAGTTTTACAAATATTTGAGAATATTTTGATAACTGTTTTTACTTCATAGGAATTCTATTAGGGAATATTTTAAATTTACATAATGTTTCAAGAATGACCTTACGACTATTTATTAATTTATAATTAATTTGATATAATTTAAACTTAATTAACGTATTTGTTTTTATCAATTTGAATTTCTTTTAAAATTAATATAATTTATATTATTTTTATATGTTATTTTTCTTAATAAAATAACATATCATAATTTAAGATTTTTTTAAAAAATAAATATTAATTTAAATTCAAATTTGAATATCTTACTAAACAATAAAAAGCATTACAATATAAAAAAATATGATATATATGGTCGATAGTATTTATTTTAGTTAAATAATGCAAATGGAGATTAATATATATATATATATATATATATATATATATATATATATATATATATATATATATAACTAAAAGAAATGGAAAAAATGTAAAATGGAGAAATGGAAAAAATGTAAAATGGAGAAATGGAAAAAATGTAAAATGGAGATGCCCTCGACTCAAGAACCTGTAAAATCCATGTTTTAAAAAGGCATTCAAAACTCTTAGGATGCCTGAGAATCTTTAGATGCCAAGACATCCTACAATACCACAAAACAAATCAAGGTAATCCAAAATGTCCACTCCGTGAGAATCTAGGATGCCCACACAACGAATTCAATATTCTTATAAGATGTGTATTTGGATTAACCTGTTTATCTTGAAATGATGTAAGATGTCCAAACATTTGAAATGTTTGGCATTCTAGGATGTTCATATGAGGGCAACTAACCAATTTTCTTTCTTTAACATTTTTTTTTATTTTTAATTAAAAATAAAAATAAAAGCATATAAACTAACCAATTTTCTTTCTTTTACATTTTTTTTATTTCTAATTAAAAATAAAAATAAAGATATATTATATGCACTAAAATACCATCAATTATATTAATCATCTTCTTTTGAAAGAAAATAATTTAAAGTTCAATAAATATTTTATTTTATAAAAACCTGAAACTATTATATAAATTAATATATAAATTAATGTAGTGCACAAAATAACACATAAAGTCATTTAAAACTAAAATTGATATACAAATATTACGTTAAATTAATAAATGTATGTGATATAAGTTTAAATTATATTAGACTAATAAGTAAAATACTTAGGGATTATAAGGGAATTATTGACATAATACCCTAATCTTAAAACATTTCCATATGCAAATATGCAAAACAAACATTGTTATCATAATATTTCTAGACATTCTAAGAAATTATTCATTAAAAAAAACAGTCATTTAATTATATGGTATCTATAATTCAAAGTATTTAAACTATAAGTATTTTATTGTCTCACTAATAGATTGTATGCATGTACTTTATTTTAAAAAAAAAAAAAAATTTTTTTTTTTTTTTCCTAAAAAAAAATTTTTATTTTTTTTCTTTTTTACATATTTATGTGTTTAAAAGAAAGAAAATTAAAAAAACACAAACAAAAAAAAAAAGGTTTTTTTTTTTTTTTAAAAAAAAAAAAAAAAACCCTTATTAGTTAGGTACTTTATTGTCTCCCTAATAGAAAGTTTTCATGAGTTGATTTGAGTTGATTAAAATTTCAATCAAAATTATACAAATTGGATTAGGTCGATCAATTTTTTTCAAATCAATAAGTTTTTTAAACACCCTTATTCATTAATGCAGTAAATATTTAGACTTTCTACTTAAAAAAATATAGCATGTACAACACTTCGAAAACAATAGATTTTCTATAATTCAAAATTAAATATAGCTCAATTAGTTTACATATATATTTTCAATAAAGAGATAAAAAAATTGAGCTAAAAGAATATAGTTAATTACATCTCATCCTTATGTCTCCCATGACATACATTAAAACTCAAGGCCATGTTTACCCCAATTGATACGTAATCCATCATGGTAAAGTAAAAAGTTGGTCCCAGTTGATTATATTTGTTGTTATTTACCTGTATTTTGTAATCTTAGTGAACTGCTGGGCTTGCCTCCAAATCTATAATCAAATCCCGCAATCTAATTAAAGGTGCTTAATTTGATTGTAGTTGAAAATTACGTGGTACCCATTACCTTCACACGGTAAGTTGTAATAGTATGAAAATTATAAATTTATCATATTTATTGTTATGTTTACTTTTACCGTTACCGTTACGGTTAGAGTCAATCAGCACCAATAACAAAAATAGTAAAAAATGACAAATTTATCCCCTTAAGTAAATGTTCGCAATTTAGATCTATTACAATTAATCTATCAATTAAATATCATTATGATTAAACCAATAAAAAAAAGATTATTTATCCATTATCAAATATATAAAAAAAATATATATATTATCCAAGAACTGTATGACGGGATTGATGAGTCACATGTTATTTGGCGTGAAATGTGTCAGCCTTATGTGGAAAGTGCAAAAGGAAAGATTGGACCGCTGATAGTTAGAGGTGATGATGGACGGTTGAGAATTTTCGAATGTTCGAGGAAGGAAGTGGTCTGATTTGTTTTTTTTTTTTTTTTTTTTTATATTTTTGTTTTTGTATTTTTTGAATAAAAAATTAATATATTTTATTGAAAAAAGAAAAGAAGAAAAGAAAAGAAAAAGGATTAGTGTTTTCAGCTTTTGGGATACACACACTAGAATGTGGAATCTCAAACCGTGTCGGCTTTCAAACCATAATTCAAGTACTCATCAATATATCCCTCGTGCCACTCTCTATTTCTATTTCATTTCCACTCACTTTTATGGATTAAGTGTTCAATAATACTTATTTTATTTTTTTATTTTAATTGATTAAAATATGAACATTTTTCAAAGATAAAGACTACCCTTTTTTTTAATCTTTATTAATTTGATTTTGTTGAAATGTAACGAATATTGAGATGCATTCATTGATGAGACGTAACTAATTATTCAAAACAGGGTTTAGAGCATTAATTATAATCGTTTGTGTTTTCATTTATTATAATCTACAGTTAATTATACAATTACTATTTTAAATCTCTCTTGGTTAAAGTATTTACTTTTCCTTACAATGTTTTCTATTTCCTATTCATCTTCTTTTTCTCTCTTTGTTAAAGTGTTTTTCTGTTCTCTACCAAGACTAAAATAGTTTGCACACCAAATAAAGATTATTATAACCCATGCTACAATAGTCTTTACTCCAAACACAAATTATTATAACCAATAAATTATAGTAACTATTGACTATAATATCGCCCCTAAAAAATATATGAATTTTTTTTATTAAAAACTTTAGATTAAAATGTTTGAATGTTTTTTTTTTTTTTTAAATTTAGATGAAAATGATTTTTTTTTAAAAAAAAATTTTAATCAAAATTGTAAAAATTTGAAAGAAATGAAAAAAATTGGGGAAGGTATGAATTTATGGAGTTATATCAATTAGAACTCTAAACTAATAATTGGATCAATTTAAATCCTAAATTTTCGTAAATGTATCAATTTACACATTTTCAAAATTCTAATGGATACAATTATTAGTTCATAATTTAAATTGATACAATTCTAATCATAAATATGTTTAAATTTTAGGTACGTCTTATATCTTAAACACTTTTTAAAGTTTAAAAAACATTTTTTTTAAATATAATTTTAAAAATTTAAACATTAAACTTGTAGTTTAGCCCTAGATTCGTAGTAACATTAAGAATATATTTGAATTGTAGTACCCGGGGTCTTTTGTGTCTTTCTCATTGGGAGAATTTGACCAAATATCAGACGCGTGGGGAATAACTATTTTTAAAAAGTCAAATTAAAAAAAATAAATTAAAAGTCAAATTAAGAAGAATATCAACTAAAAAGAGTGGTCAACTAATAAATGTAGCATTTAGACCCAAAATATTAGAAATTGTAACATAGATAACACTAAATGGCGATAAAAGCAAAATTCATAGAATGCAACCACTTCACCACAATTTCAGCATTGGACTCTACCGATAAAGAGGAACAACCAAAGCTTCACCTTCTTCCATACTCATGAACTTTAGTTTGAAAATAGCTCAACTAACATAAAATATATATTTTCGACTAAGAAATTAGGTAAATTCAGATCTACTATCTTGTAGTTGAACAAAAAAAATTAATAAAAATATTGTAGAATAGAAATCAAATCATTAATTTTTAAGGTAAATTATAGCAATTTGTACCATGTTAATTGAGTTATTTATTCATATATATAACTCATTACTTTTAAAAGAATTTATGTTATATATCTCATTACTTTTAAAAGAATTTATGTTTAACGACTTAATAAATACATACCACAATTAATAGTTATGGCATGATTTTTTATTTTTTTTAATTAAATTCAGTGTTTTGATGGTAGAGACTCAATTATCTGTGTTCGAGATGATAATAGATATCTTATCCATAAAGCTATACCAAATATAACAATTATATAGACAATTTTTTAAACTCAACATTTGATATATATACACAGTTATTAGTACTCATATTGAATTATGCTCATGTTTATATTTATTATCTAATCAAAAGTTAGAATAGTGTAAAAAATATGGCGCAAGAAATTTTTTTTAGATATCTATCTTTTTAAAAGAAAAATAAAGGAAAAAAAATATTTATTCCATCTCCATTTCAAAAGAAAATGTACATGTATTATAACCATTAATGTCAAAATTTCCCCTAATATTATAAATAGCCAACAAATTTATCAAATGTTCTCGTCCATTATATTCTTTGTCATACAATGGGAGTTTCCTTTGTTCCAAGGTGCCATTCTCTCATCCATTATTTTTTGTTATTCTACATTAAAAGATGTGAAGCACAACACATTTAAATATTGAATTCAAATTCAAAATTTGAAATTAGATTGTTGTTTTCTTTTGTCTTTTTCTGGTGGCTTTCATTTAATTCCACTTTCAAAATTCGTGTGAGGTTTGAATAGTCAAAATTATTACCCATCAGTCTATTTTATATAGTACTCTTTAACTTTTTATAAACGCATCTTTAAAATATAAGTTTATAACATTTTGGACAGAGTTAGATTGAAATTTGAAATAGTGTGATCAATTTTTATAGTATTAAATTTTTGTCAATATGTCGATATTTTCATATTTTATGTGTTCGACATCGATATAAGAGATGAATCAATATTTCCAATGTATCATAGGAAAATCCACCAAGTATAAAAAACAAGTAATAAAATGTCACTACGTTAAACATGATATAAATAATAGGCTTTTAAAAATATAAAATTTTTAAAAAAATTATTATAAATTTAAAAAAATTGAACTATTAATAAATATAGAAAATTTTTAACGATACTCCGCGACAAAGGTTTTTAAATATAATTTTATATATGAGTTAACCTACAATTTATGCAAGGGAGCATTACTTAACTATTACACATCAGTCCACCAATACATTATTATCCATTGTGAGAAAGTATAGATTTAATACAATTGAACGAAATAAATTAGTGTTGTTTATGTTATAAGGATATAATATTGCTTATTAAATTTCTCTTTTAACATTTTTTCTCTCATATATTTAAGTTAGAGTTATTTTTATCATCAACAATAGATATTCTTGAATTATTTTATCAAAAGGTTCAACATATCGTCTTAACAATTTAAAATTAAGTCTACTAATATCTTTGAATTATTTCTTCAAAACATAGGAAAGTTCATCTTTAACTATTGAAAAAATATATAACTATTTGAAATTATCAACACTTTTTCTTGAATTAAAGTGTTAAATTATTATTAGAAGCAAATAACCTAAGAGTAGAGGGGCTGCCTTGCTTCTTAACCTAACTTTGACACTAAAAACCTTAAATAACACAGACAAAAAAAAAAAAAAAAAAAAAAAAAAGAAAAAAAAAAAGAAAAAAAAAACATCTTCATGGTCCCAATTGAACTTGAGTTATATATTAAGCTTATTTAAACAATTGACAAGTTGAAAGCCTTTGTTAGGATATTTGGGACATTTATGATGAAAGCCTAATTAGAATAAGACTATAAAGTTAATATTTTATAGGTAATATAAAATATACTAGGCAAAGAGAATTAGAGGGGTCTAGATGCAATGAAGAAATAGACTAACCATGACCAAAATGGATGGACTACTTGAATTAAGATGAGCCCAATGTTTTACACCACCAAATGGAAAGGAAAGCATGGAAAAGAGAAGCATCAAGTGGCATTAGAACTTACCAAAGGGTTCAAAAATGGAGACTTTGCTTATCTTTTGGATACAATATTGTTTTAATTTTGGACTAAAGAGCTTATATGTGGGACAATATGAACAAAAGCATGGCATGAAATTCTAAACCAAAAACTTATTCTTTCCTTCGAAATTGACATGTGTTTCAATGGTTTGAAGCTAGGGGGTTGGTTAATATGCTTTCTTTTCATGACTGTAAGAAATAATACTTTGAATTCCTAAAGTGAGAATTTGCTGATTTCTGCCTATCAATTGAATCTTTAAAGGTTAAATCATCTCTAATTTAAAATAACAAAAGAAGGCATGCATATGCATGACCTCATACCCACATAAAAACCAACTTTTTTTTTTTTTTTTTTCCAGCAAAGTATTAAATTACAATAAAGAGAAAGAAACCTCACATCTTGAGGCCAAGGCACAAACAAAACACAATCAAAAGAATCAAAAAGCAAAGATAAAACAACCATCAAAACACACATAAGAAAAGCTCATACAACACAACTTCGAAAATAGGTCCCAATGAGAAAATAAAGTAACATGAATCCCTCAATAAAAGCCTCAAACTATTAAGAACAAGAGAAAAAATTATCAGACTGCACTAGTTGACTAACCACCTAGAAAGTTCACCAGGTAGACCCTGAAAATAAATTACACTCTCTACAAATATGATAAATAACAATGTATTGCTACTTTTCGAATCTTACATTTCAACCAATTGTTTGCAGTAATATAGAAAATTTAGTCAAACTTTGTGTTCCAATGAAAAATTCTCTAAATAGCTTGACTAAAAGAATAATCAGAGAATAAATGGTATTGAGACTCAACTCCATCAGGGCAAATAACACGCACTAGAGATATTAAAACACTACCAACTAACACAATGAAACACCTTCTTATAATAATATTGTATATATATCAAATTAAAATACAAGCCACCTAACGTCTCGTCATTTACCCACCAAGATTGGGAATTTGAAGAAGAAGGATCAAAATTTTATTTCTTTTGTATTTTATTGGAATTAAGAAACCTCACTCCTCTCAGTAAAAATCAATGTCATTTCGATCCTTTATTACATGGGACTTTTTTTTTTTTTTTTCCTTTTTTTAAATTAATATGTAGAAAAACAACCTCCACAGACCAAATCAATTGTGTCTATCTTGATCTTCAAGAATCGATAACCAATTTGGAAACGAAGAAATTTAAATTTGAGTTATAAACACCGAAGAGATCCTATATGCTATTACATTAGCAACACTATTATACAAATTATAGATATTATAATTAAAGAAAAAATACTTAAGTGTGGTCTATCTTGTACCTATCTCTTTTGTAGAGTAAAAAAATTTTACTCGTTATAGATTTAATAGATGTAAAATTATCGTCTTTTTTCTAACAATTGAATGACCTCACTATTTGACACAGGAATAAGTATATGAGCAATTGAGGAACCCATTTGTAAGCCTTCTAAAATATGATTCATTTTCAAAACAAAAAGCATTATATAATATCCTTCCACCACCTAGTATCCTCTTCCAATGAAATTTTCTAAGTGATCAAGATAATCCATTCATCAAGAAGATGATCATTTTTTTTTTTCTTTTTATTTGTACAATAACATTTGTATTAATTACTCTTCCTCTCTCACTTTATAAACTAATTATATTGCGCTAAATATTCGTCAATGAGTTTAGATAGTTCTCAATTAATTAGTCCTTAATCTTTTAAAATGCAACTTGAACCTAGTATGCCAAACAGTCTTGATTAGGTTATTTCATTATTTTTTTATTTTTATTTTTTTTTAACAATTTAGGGTGGAAGATTTGACGTCTTGTGTCTATTTGGTTTTTAAAATTTCAAAAAGATTAAGTGAATCATTAGGTATAAAATTAAATTTTATGCTATTAAATAGAACTACAAACTTTTAATTTTGAGTCTAATAGATATATGAGTTCTAAGAAATATCGAAAATTCAAGAGCCAAATAGAAACGAATTTTTTTTGTTGTCTAACTTCTACCAATGTTTTCAAAAACCAAGTCAAAGCTTCAAAATTAAAAAAATATGCAATTTTTAAAAATTTATTTTTGTTTTTGAAATTTGACTGAAAGTTCAATTCTTTAGGAAATATTCTAATTATTATAAGAAATTGAGGAAAAATAAACTTAATTTCTAAAAAAACAGAAAAATAAAATTAGAATTAAAATAGTACCTAAATCATTTAATTTAACCACCAATAATATGTTTGGACACTTGAATTTACTTGACACTTAAACCCAACCGAGTGGGTAAGTCCACATGCAAGGTGAAATTTCAATATGCTTACAAAATAACTATTCAATTTTACTCGAAGGAGTTAGAAATACGAATGCGAAAGCAATTAGGATCTAAAATATTTTAAATTAAACATGCTTGTTCCAAAATCTAAAAGTCAGAGGCAATAAAACTTACTTGTTGTAGCTCAAAATTGAATCAAATTTGTTCAGGTTTTTTATCACGAACATTTCGTGGATCAGCACAAGAGTCTTCCTTGTTATCATTTGGTCTTAAAACGGATTGTGGGATCTAAATTTTGATGAATTTTGGAGCAAATTTGTTAAGAAATGAGTATTTGGAGAACTTTGAGCAAGTTGGAAGTTTCAGCGAAATTCACTAAGACCATCAGCCTATTTTCAATGTTTCTTTCTTCTACGTAAATAAAAAATCATGCAAAACTATTTTACATGCAGATTGACACCAAACATAGTGATTAAGATGGTGAATTTGAAGTTGGAAGAAGATGAATTGCGGGGCAAACACCTCCTACTCAACCATGCACTAGTAGGAAAATCCAACGAAATTAAAAATTAATTTCTCAAATTCAAATTTAATTCCTATTAAAATCAAATTTCCCATTTTCAAATTAATTCCACTAATTAATTTTAAATAATATTAAATTAATATTAAATTAATTTAAATAATAAATAATTAAATAATGAATTATATTAAATTAATATTAAATATTAAATTAATTTTTTTTTATTTTTTCGGCAATTTCAAATTCGATGAATCTCTATTCACTGGAAAAATATTTAAATCACATTTAAATATTTGTAACTCTCCAAATTCGTTTAATTCACAGTTAAAACGAACAAACTGTAAAACATACTCCTTAAACGAATATGAACGATTTCAAATTCTTTCAACACATTTTTCTAAGGTCTAGTCCATGAGCTAACAAGGGAACCAGGAACCTTAGATCACGAGCTCCAACGATCCGAAATTAATCAGCTAAACTCTTTAACCTAGTTAATTAACATTCGCTAACCATCGAGATACTATAGCCCAATAAATGCACTCTCTTTACTGTAGATATATGGAATGCTTATTGAGCTGGCGAACTCGGACCACTCTCACCAATGCAGATTAAAGGATAATCCCATATAAATAGAAGTTCATAGTTAGCTTAGGATTAAGATTGAGTTACCTAGGTCATGATGTTGAAATAATCAGTTCTAACTGTAAACAACGTTATAATGTAAAAGTAATTATTTCATGGTTCGATCTTATGCAAACTCTTCATATAGGATGCCCTCACCCTCATGTCTCTACATGAATGATATAGGATCACATGGTTTGTATCAAATACAAAATGGGCTGCATCCATAGTGTCCTTGAGATAAAGTGCCTAGCCTTATTCCTGTACTATAGACCGTTTTTGCTATTACCTAAACTTGATCCACTTTTATGTCTATACATAAAGTCTAAGTATTCAAACTATAGCCAGGGGTTCTTAGTTTATTGAATTTAATAAATGCAATTCACATATTCAATAACACATTTATTGAGTAAACCTCGACAACAGCTTTATTGAGAATGTGTTCAAAGTTTACAAACCACGAGTTTCAAGATATAAAACCCAACATATAAATATATAATATATATATTTCTCAATATACCAAAATGTCACTATCTATTAGTTATAGGCACTGATAGACTACAATGATTCTATCATTATCTAATCTAGTAGTGAAACACTAAAATTTTTTTATACTTATAAATAATTTGGCTTATTTTGCTATATTAAAAAAAAAGAAAATAAATAAACAAATGAGCATTGATTAAGCAACTTAAACTGCATCTAATTCCAATACTTCCCTTTTCATTTACACCCAAAAAATAGTAAAAATTACTTTCTTTTTAAAAAATATTTATCATATGACAATTTTCTTATTACTTGCTTGGGTTGCACAAACATGCCTAAGTTTTTCTCTAAAACAAAAAATACACCATCACTTTTTAACGATTATTTTTGTATACTTTTTTAGGTAATTGTCTTAAATGACAAAATTGCTATAAATATTTACAAATATAGCAAAATGTATTGTCTGTCAGTAACAGACATCGACAGATACTAATAGAGACACAGATAGACATCTATTAGTATCTATCATTAGATGTCTGTCATTAATAGACAGTGATAGATAATGGTAGTCTATTAGTGTCTGTTGATGATAGACTTGACAATTTGGTATATTTGTAAATATTTTAACTCATTTTGCTAAATTTGAAAACAACATTTTTATTTTTATTTTTTTTAACTTAATAATTAAAACATTTTAACACACTATGTGATAATATTGAGAAATTTAAAATACTAAGGAGACATTTGATATAGTTAAAAATGATTTTTTATAATAAAAATGTCATACTAATCTTTTTCGCACATGTAATTTTTTATGTAATCTTAATCGATAATTATTTAACTACTTTGTTTAATTTGTTATAAAAAAATCGAACTTTTAAATGACATACACATAATAGGTGAAACAAAAAAGAAAAAGAAAAAAGAAGAAAAAAAATAAAAGAAAGAAAGAAAGAAAAACACATAATATTGTTTTTAAAATACAGGAAATAAAATAGTTTATATTTTACTGTCATTTTCCTATCCTTTATAAATATTTTTAACAATTTTGCTATTTAAAATAATTTTTTTAAAAAAAAATTACTTATTTTTTAGTTTATGTGATTTTATTATAAAATATTGCAAAACTTTCTAATTATTATATTTATAAATGTGTTGTTATTATTAATATCAAGTAAAATAGAAATAAATGAAAAGTATTGTCAATGATTGATTTCTAATGGAAAATTAAGAAAAAAAAAATGAATTCATTTGTTTCCATTATATCAATCAAGCGTGGAAAAACATAATCGTATCAATTAAAAAACTATAAATTTTTATAAGTGTAAAAAGTCCGAGACTTTTAATAACATCGGTTACCAGGCTAGGATAAGGTTTGTATAGATTTTTTTAAACCCTGTAAGATTACATTACTATTAAAGAATAATTATAGCTATTTTCATCATTGTTCTAAAAAGTATTAATGCGAAATAGACTTGTTATAATGTGCTATGCTATCTTTTTATTGTGTTAGAAAACTGCTATGAAAAATTAGAGACTTTCAATAATATAGGCTATAAAAGTATTTTGAAAATGCTATTGAAAGTCTACCATAGCAATTTTTAACACGGTCTTATGTGATATTTTTTGTAGTGGGTATAAATGTAAACTCATAGTTTGTATCAATTAATTAAACTCTCTAGACTTGTATAATTGAATCAATTTAAATACTTTTTAATAAGATTTGCTTAGAAAATGGTGATCAATGCATCAATTTTCATGCGAAAAGTATGAAATTTGCATAACTGAATTATTTATTTTGAATGAATTATATAATAATTTTAGGGTATTTGTGATAGGTAGCATTTTTATGGATAATAATTAAGTGTATAACAACATTTTTAAAAAATTGCAAATATAACAAAATCTATCCACAGTAGACTCTGTCGTTGTTAGACTCCAACATCAATAGACTCTATCACTAATATACTTCAACTAATGATAGACTCTATCGCTAATATATTCCTAATAGTGATATGGTCCATCATTGATAGATTTCGAATGGTAGATCTAAATTTTGTTATATCTGTAAATCCTTTTGTAATGTCTACTAAGGTTTGATTGTTATATTTACAACTGTATCATAATTTGATGGATATATATTTTTTAAGAAGAACAATGTTATTTAATAAATTAAACATATGGAAAGAAGTGAAAATTGTTCTAGGGACGTTAGTTCAATGAAAAGAATAAACTGTCTTTGTGCAATTTTGTTCACATCTCAACTCCTTGGAATCTAAAAATTTGATTGTCGTCTATAATTTATTTTTGTTCTAGTCTAGTATTTGTTTAGATTGCATGCTATTTGACTTGTTCTAGTATCCTTTTTTAGATATGGGGAGTAATTAGGCATTCTAGTAGTTATATTTGTCTCATTTGTCTCATTGATTTATAATACAAAGTTGAGATCACATGATCATCTTGAAAATAAAGGAGGAGAGAATATGACATTCAACTCATAAAACTAAGACCATAGTATTCATTAGATAGATAAATAGTATGTCTGTCACATGTTACAATACTAGTGGATGATAAATAATAGAAATATGAGAAATTAAGGAAAAAAATAACCAAAATATAAATTAAGAAAAAGGCTCTTTTCAAATATAGCAAAATGAACAAAAATTTCACTTTTTATCTACGATAGGCCAGGATAGAATACGATAGACTACTACATGTGTAATACACATATATTAGTCTATCGCGTAGATAAACGGTGTATTTTAACGATAGACCGGGATAGATTACGATAGACTACTGTATTTTATCATTTAAAATAATTTTTCTTAAAAACACTGAATATAGCCTAATTAACACAAGCAAATAATATGGATATTGTTTCTTTTTGATAATTTTAGGCAATTCTTTCATAAGCAATGTAGATAAGTCTTTCTAATTTAATTGATGTGATTTAAAATGATTTTTCAATTTTATTACTTGTGATTTTAATTTTGTTTTAGTACAAAAGGGATAGGGTCCTGTGATTTTAATTCCTCATTAAGTGAATGAATGGTAGATTAACTTTAATTTGGGCAAACTTTATAGAAAATACAGAAGTTTTAAATGCATAGCACACTATAAAAGCTAAAAGAATATGTAAAGATTCTTTGACTTGGTTTAGATCTAAAATTATCCCTTAATCAAGAAGATAATTTGTGAACTTATGTGTGTGGAATTCATGGTGGGTGAGAAAAGCAATTATATGAGGGTGAAGAGTACAGGATATTGGTCAAAGAACAGCAACCAATTATCTGAAATTAAATGCCTCTAATTGTGTGTGAAAATGAAAAATATAAATTGATTTAAAAAGATTATGATATGATCCACATGCATTATGATATAATGTAATAAATAATAATAATGGCAAAAAGTTAGATCTATAAAGCCTTTCTTAATGTAAAAAGCCTAACTAGGCCATAGATTCACACAAGAGCTTATGCCAAAAGAGCTATTCCTTATTGGGCTTTTGATTATTTAATTAAATATTTTATGATGCATGTTCAAAATTCAACACATTTGTGAAGTATGGATGGAGGATTGTATGAATAAATTAAACATCATATTGGAGGGAGGGAAGCTATTACATCACTCTAATTAACAAGCTTTTCAATTTTTTTTTATTATTAATGAAAAAACAAAGAAATTATAGTATGAAATTAAGAAAAAGATTGCATCATCAAGATGCATGGCTAATATCCTCATCTACAAAAGTTGTCTAACTCTCTGCCCGTGGACATGGAAATATGTAAACTATAAATGAAATCTTGTTAATGCTTGGAAAAATCGAAACTCATCTACAAGGGATTGGATGTAACGACCCAATTTTTACAAACTAATCGGATCATTACTCAATACATGCAAAACTTCAAAGAACGACACTATGCTGAAGGGATCAAAACTTTTCATGGAAATTACTACTTATATTGATTCAAGAAAGTAACACTTTAATAAATAAAAAGGAAATTTTGGTTTGGGGTACCCTTGATAAAAAAAAAATTCATGAATGAAAATCCACATATCAAATAAAAAGACGAGTCTCAAAACAAAATTGGACAGTTGGACAAAATTCAGTAAAACATGCAAGACTAAGCGGAAGCTACTACGGGTCCCGTGATGCCATCAAGGATTCTTCTTGTCATTCGTCGGCGCATTCCTTCCCTTACCTGAAAAACATATAAGATGAAAGGTTGAGTAATTATATTACTCAGTAAGTGACCCCACTACCGGAGTCGGGCTAGGCACCTAGGTCCTTTAGGTGCATTAAACATGAGACATGCATATCTATCATACTTCTATAGGGGAATGGTTATACCCGCCCACCGTTGTATATGGATGCCCACAAACCTCTAGAGTCCAGAAGGAAACTCTTACCTCTGGTGATCCCGAAGGAACACAAACCTCTAGTGCACTTGAAAGAGCACAACCTCTAGTGATCCCGAAGGAACATAAACCTCTAGTGCACTCGAAGGAGCACAACCTCTGGTGAACCCGAAGAAACACAACCTCTAGTGAACCCGAAGGAATACATCATCTAGTGATCCCGAAGGAACACAACCTCCTGTAGACATCCAACCGACGTAGGGGAGTTACCACTACCCATCATACATGATCAATCAAATTCACACTCCTTCCATTCCATGAATTCATAAACTAACAGTACTGTTCATAAACATCTCATAGTATAAGCTTATACACTATCAGGCACATACAACTTAAAGACATGGAAATTTCATACAAGCATCTTAAATCATAAGTGGCTTTGGAAATCTACTACATCATGGCAACTAAACATAAGGCCCGAAGGCAGTTCAGGTAGTAAGATCACTTACCTGAGGGTTGATCCATAAAGCTAACCACACTGTACCCTTTGTAAAATTCCTGAACAAACTGGGAATAAAATTTCCCTAACTTAAGTTATTCATCAAGCCTAACCTATCATAAGCAAACTCAAAATTTGTTCGAGAGAGTCCTCACCCGAACGTGACCAAACTCGCAATTTCCTCCGACCCTACGGACTAAAGCAATCTCCGACCACCTATTAAGATGTACCAATTAATTCGTATTCCCCAAATATTTACCAAAATATGCAACTAACCCATTCAGGTTTGAGATACTCACTTAGGGGATACCGATCTGGTCAGGCGAGCAAGTAATCGCTGTTGAGAGCTAAATTTCGAGCGAGAGGCAGCGACGATCCTGGGCGAGGGAGAGCGGGTTGCCGAGTGTGAGCACAGGAGAGCGAGAGGCAGCGAGAGTCAGAGGCCGACAGCGTTACGTTGGGCGTGAGACCGATACTCAGAACGTGGACTCCCCGCGAAACGATCGGCAGTGGAGAGAGAGAGATGGCGGGGGCAGAGGGAGAACGGAAAGGAGCGGCGACGGCGGAAAACGGGGAGGAAAGGAGGAGAGAGAGACGGCAGAGAGGGAGAGAGAGAGGGATGACCCTTTTTTTACTGCACGCAAACCGAGGAGGGTGGGTTTAAACTAAACTCTAATTCCTCCCCCTCCTTAAATCATTAATTCCACTTTTCCCTTTTTGTTTTCTTCAACCAAATAAGATAAAATCTTCTATATTCAAACTCCAATCCCACCAAATCCATTCATTTTATTTTATTTGCCCCAAAAAAAATTATGCTTTGCCAATTCCCAACAATTTCCTTAAATCCACCTAAGACTCTCCAACCACCCTAAATGCTAATTTTAAAACTTTCCTCCTTAACCTAAATAAATACATAAATGCATATAAATAAATATAATTTCCTTTTTATGCATAATGACTTAAATTAACTTAATAGGAGAATTTACTTAACGATTTGGGGTTGTCACATTGGACCTCATTTTAAAATTTATCTTGTCCTAAAGAAAAACTGAACCTTAGTAGGGTTAGGACACAAAAGGATATGTTGGATCAATTTAGTATTTTTAGGTAGAACAAATATTCCTCCATTTCCTAAAACTCTAAACGAGTCGGTATAATTAGGTTGCTCATAATGTAGTTAACTAAGGATGATATAGGGAGAGTAAAAAGTTTGAGGGAGTGTTCGGCATAAATGGATTTGTGAAGTCGGAGAATTTGTGAAGTCATGAAGTTCACAGTATATGGAGTTAAATAAAACATAAATTAAAATTGATGTTTTTTTAATCGTGGGGCTCAAAAATTTCTTGGACCAAACAAAAAGTGAAGTTAACAATTTTCTACCAAATTTTATTACAAAGTTGTAAAGACAAATTATCCTTAGGTTTTGGTAAAGGTGGTAATTGTACACAAAATGAACGCTTATATATGTATTTTCTATGACTGTGAAACATTTTCACTTGCTGAATCTGGCAAACAAGGTTGTGGTTGCTTCTATAGATTTTTATTAAACACCATTGCATATTCATGGTTAAACATAGAGAAAAATATACTTTTAGTCTCTAAATTTTGGATTTAATTTCTATTTGGTCCCTCAGTTTCAATATGTTATCTTTTTAATCTTTAAATTTTGAGCTTGATTTCAGTTTAATCACTCAGTTTCAAAATGTTACAATTTTATCTTTGAGGTTCAAAATCTATAAAAAAAATAATTTTTCTTAAAAAGGAGGCTATAATTTATAATTTGCAAAGAAAAGATGGTTGATAGTAGTGGCACATCGAGCCATTTTAGATTAAAAAAAAAAATGGTTGCTTAATTTTGTATGATGAAAGAAAGGCTCCACAAACCTTTAATTAGCACCAATGAAGAAAAGATAAAAAGAAGATTATTGGATGGCCTTTTCTTAGAACTTTTGCTAATTTGAAGATTTTCATTTCACTATCTGTGAAAATTTTAAAAGGAAACCAATTCCATGCATACGCAGAAATGTTAGCTTTGACACTCACCAACTCTAATTTAACAATATATTAATAAAAGTAGATAATTACAAATGTTAATTAGATGTGCATTTTTTTTTCAATAATAAAAGTGAGGAACTAATAAATTTTTTTAGGATAATTAAATTATGTTACTATTTTGTTTGGTTACATTATAGGTAAAAGTTGATTTACAAAAATGCTAAATTGCCATAAATTAATTCTTCAAAAATATCTTTAATCAATCTATTTTTTTAAAAAAATAATATATATATTTTTTTCAAACACTCTAAATTTTTGTAAAATTATATTTTTGACATTTATAAATGACTTGAAATGTCATTCTAAACATGTTGTATAAATTCGATATAAAATTTAATTTTGAGTTTGTTTTATAATAAAGTAAAATTTGGGGATAGACCTTTATCCAAACACCCTGTGAGAGAGGGAGAGGAGAGAGAGATGGTGGGACACTATGGAGTAACACAATTATATTTATATATTGGGTCTCTTTTGTATTTTTATTATATTTATTCAGCTTCTCTCATTCATTACTTGGTAATATCTTATTAGTCTCCCTGACTTTCTCTCACTTATTTTCTTTTTATAATTATAATTATTTTTACAAAAAAATAATTGTCTTATAACATTAAATTGGTAGAAATTTTTTCAAATATAATAATAATAGTAAAAACTTGATAGACATTGATAGATTACTATAACTTATAGGACGGTGATAGACTTTTATATCAGTGTTTATCAGTGATAGACATTGATAGATGTCTATCAATGCTATCACAAATAAATAGTATTTTTGTCATTTTATTATATTTGTAAATAAATTGACTCATCTTGCCTATATATATATATATATATATAGATATAACTCTGCCTAACCAAAAACAACCAACAAATTAAAACAAACCATTTGTCTAAACACACTATTTTTTAAGGAGGCCACAAACTATGGATCATTCATAAAACATGTAATTTTAAAGATAAACTCACACAATTGTCAAATTTTTTATTTGCTTGATTGGTTTGTTGGTTTCTTTTAAGTTATTTTGTTGTTTGTCTACGTTGTTATACTAAAAAAAAAAAGTTATATATATTTTAATATTTACATGACTACATAAATTTTGAATCCATATATTATTATCACTTCACTTCAAATAAGATGTCTTATATCAATTGGAAACATTATAATATACTTGTATTCCTATGTTCTTTTTTCTTTAATAAGACGTTGTTTGCATCTCAATGCTTTTGGTTTCGACATGAGATTTGTATTTCTTTTATTATTATTATTAGAGAAATTGATTTATATAAAGTGTGTGCTAAAGAGAGAATTTAAAATAAATTAACATGTAACAACATTTATTTATTTATTGGTGGTCCCTTTTTCGATAAATATTGTTCTCCTATGGGATAGTGTTTAGAGTTTTTTTTAAAAAAGTACTTTTAGTGATGTAATCATGTTAACGGGTTTAGGGGAGTTTAGTTTAATAGTAATTGACGTGATTATTTATTTATTTTTTTTTAAAAGGTTTGATCTCCATTTTATTTCTACTACTTGGAAAACAACTCAGACTCAAGGCTCAAGTAAGTATGAATAAAATTATTTTCTTTTTTTCTTTCCTTGTTTTTGAAGAAATTAAATAATCAAGAGCTTTTTTACTAAGAAAAAAGAAAAAAAAAAAAAAAAAAAAAATGAAGAGGGATCTGGATTCAATGAAGTTGTTAATTTTGACTGAAATGAAAGTGAAAGTTTGCAAGATCTCACTAAATCTCATGCTCAAGCGCGTTTGGCAAATGCTACTCAATTCATCAAGTGAATTACATGTGAAAATTAAGGAATCCACTTATTTTTTTTTATTTTTTATTTTCCTAAAATATAATGGCAATAATCTTATTTAGCACATTTTCAAAAATAGAGGGATAAAAAGAAAAAGGAAATATATATATATATATATATATTTTTTTACTATGGTTCTCAATATTTTTCTAAAGAAGTTAGAACATTTAAATTTTTAACTAAATTAAAAAATTCAAAAAAAAAGTATTTAATTGCATTTTTTGTTTGGATTTTTAAAATGTTTTTAAAAATGTAAATAACAAAAGAAAGAAAATCATGCATGAAAATTGTTTTTATATGCTTAATATTGAAAAACTAAAAGCCGCATGTTTAAACTTTTAGGTCCTGCTTTGATAACAATTATTTTGTCTTTATTGTTTTATTTTTGAAATTCATTTGTTTTATCTCAGTTTTTTAATTATTGTCTTCATATTTCTTAATTTCCACAAATTTATTTACCATGGTTTTCAAATTTCGGGAAAAATATTTATTTACCATGGTTTTAAAATTTTTTGAAAAAAGTTTTGAATTCTTAATTAAGTATAAAAAAACAAAACAAATTTTTAAAGGGTAATTGTTTTAAATTGCAAAACTACTTAAAATATTTTCAAATATAGTGACATGTCACGGTCTATCAGTGATAAACAATGATAGACACTGATAGACATCTATCAGTATTTATTATTGTCCATCACTGATAAAGAATGATATTTTACTATATTTATAAATAAGTTAACTTATTTTGCTATATTTGAAAACATCTCATTTTAATTTTTACTTGAGTTTTATTTTAAGTAATAGATAACAAAGACAAGAAAATCATTTATAAGTTTAATTTTCTAAAACTAGAAATATTAAAAAATAAGGCCTAATTTTAGTGAAAAAGAACTCTTAGAACTGTGATATATACATGCATGGAATAAACAGTTTGGATTATTAAGCTTGTGCTGTGTTTTGTTATTAAAGAAATATTATAGTTGGTGTGTATAAGAAAAGAAAAAGAAGAAAGAGTGAAAGTTGTAAACCGTTAATGAAAATATTATGATTGTGAATCTCACTAATAAAGAGTGAGAAAAGGTAAAGGGAAATTACTAAAACAGTGGTGATATCTATTTTTTTTTAGTACAATATGTGGGAAAACATTCAAATCATAAACCTATTTTATGATTCTTTTTTAAATATGATATATCATATTTAATATCTCGAGTAAAGGTGCTCACGGTTCAATTTTACTGTAAATTAAAAATGAAGCACAATTTTTAAAGGAAAAAAAAAAATTAGGAATTGAACTGAACCATTATCAACATTAAAACTGTATACTTAAAAATGAGATTTTTACTCCCTTTTTACTTAATATAATATTCAATACTACAAAAAATAAATGAATAAATAAAATCCATTATGATCCAGGTAGAAATCTTTGAAGTTAGGTTAACGTTAAGAGCTAAGAAACCACTAAAAAAAATCTTAAAACAAATACCAAATGGAGATCACGACCGAGGCGAGGAATGTTCGAGCTACAAAAAGCGAGGACTACTAGGGTGAAGGTGGAACTAGCGGCGACAATAGGATGTGGTAAAAGATGAAACTTTAGTAAAAATTAAAAGAGACGAAAAGAAGAAATGAAAGTGAAACAAATCTCAATTATGATAAAGTGAAATATTATTATATTTTTTTTAAAAAAGAAAGTATAGCATGTATTTTACTTCCACACATTTTACTAAGAAAAACGTGCATCATCTTTTAATAAGAAAAAAGAGATTAAAAATTTGAAAATATTCAAGTTTAATAAATGTAAAAGAAAATTAATTAACTTGACTCAAGTAACCTTTCCTTTCATTCCCTTCTTCATGTAAAATTGAATACACTTTCCCTTTCCCAATTTGAGGTTCTCTTCTCAATGCAGTAAACGTGACACATATATATATTATAAAAAACCTACAAAACCACAAAAACCTAGAACTCGTTTGAGTTCGGTTCAGTCTTATCCTTTTAATGTGCACCCCTAATTTTGAGTGTCTTCGAGAATTTTTTTAGTACTACAAGATACGATACTCTCGTTGTTCACGCTATAAATTTGTATTTATAAATGTTTATGGAGCCCGCATCAAAGTGAGTAGTTCTCACCTAGATTTAAAAGTTTTGACGTGACATACAAGTGGAGGTAGTATGGAAAATTTTCAATATCTTTAAAGACTTAAGCGACCTACAAACTTTTAGCATACTTGGTTCGGTTTGTAAATATACTATTTTTTTCTCTCTCCTTAGAATATTTTCAATACATAGATAATGAAGGAAATAAAGGGTAGTAATCGTAACTTTTTGATTAGGTTATTATGTGGTGGCTCATTATAAATAAACCTTTTTTCTCTATTGATGGATCAAATTTAGGAGGCCAAAGAAAAGAGCTTGGAGGTGGCAACTGGAGAAGTCAGAGACTATGAGATTGTACATAAAATTCTTCCCCTCTTCTCTTCCATTAATTTACTTTTCTTCATGTTTGAATTGATCTCCTCTTTTAGAATGGAAAAATAATTTGTTTTTTTCTTTTTTTTTTTTTTTGTCTAATGATTTTTTTAATTATTATGTTTTTAAATGCTTAGTTCCAATGAGGCCTTCATGTGGAAATCAATATCTTATTTTTAAATCTAGATATAGGAACATCAATATATTAAGTTAGAGAAGAGATAGTTAGATTGATTAAAATTCTTGCATACAAATCGGGGAAAATTGGAAATTCATTGACATGCTTTTATAAATCAATTAGACTAAATCAAATCTCTTTAGAATGTCTTTTCTAATTTTTTTTTTTATTTTTTTATTTTTTTAAGTTGAGTTGTACTCACTTTGTCTATTTCTAACATTCTCTATTAGTATTTTCAATCTTTTGTGGTTATTTTTTTGTTTTAATTTAATTTCTACCCATTTTAATTAACTACATTACATTACTATTCTATATTCTTCATTTTAATGTGATATTAGTTCCGGAAGTTCACTAAAAGTCACCTTAGCTTACATATATATATATATATATGTCTTCCTCTATTAGTCGTTGGACCACTTTCTACCCCTCCTTGACGTCCTAGGTGTCAGTGCTACACACCCACTAACTTTCACTTGATTATTCCTCTACAAAAACCACTCCTTCCACACTCTAAATACACCGTACTAATGAGACTTTGGGATGAAATTATATAAGATAAAGGATTTATGGGGCATTTGAAAAGCTAAGTTGGTTAACATAATCGGTAATTTTTATAGTTGGTAGGCTATAATAAGATGTGAATTATAATAGTTTGTGTTTGTGGTACATACTATTTTAATCTAGGGTACGAGAGTCTGTGTTTGGAGTGCAAACTATTTTTATTTGGGTAGAAAATAGTAAATACGGTGGTAAAAAAACAAAAGAAAGGATGAGTGAAAAATGATAATTAAATATTGTAGCAAAGAGGGTTTTAAAATAGTATTTACTATACTTAATTGTAGGTTATAAATAGTTATAAACATAAGTGCCCCATTGAGTGGTTATAATAACCCACCAACTTCAAGTTGGTGTCCCAAACACCACCTTAGGGTTTGGGGTTTGACTCAATTATGGGATGACATTATCTATTTTGTGGCCCTTTGGTCTTCCGAATCTTCTCTATTTTGTAGCTATGATATTTCTAGTATTACTCTTAATTGGAAAACTTTCCTCTAGTATATCCTTGTTTGTATTGACTATATGACTCATTGATCTCTTCTCCAGCTCCGCCCTTAGTATAATGCTTTTCTTGATCATCAATAAAATGACTTTTGGATGTGGGGTATGATGAGGGTCGTCCTAGAGATATGTCAACCTAGTTTAGATATCTAAATGCACCTACTGATCCCTCTTACCTCATGTATGTATGTGTATATATATACATATATATATATATATATATATATAAAAGATAAGAATATACAAATTTTGAGTCAGCATTAGTATATATATTTGGTGTGGTAGGGACATCAATCCCTCAATATATTTTTACAATGGCATGATATTGTTTACTTTGGGCATAACTTTCATGACTTTATTTTTTGTTTTAGCTCAAAAAGTCTCATACTAATAGAGATAGTTGTTTTCACTTACATATCCGTGATCACCTCCTTTCTAGCTAATTTGAGAGTATGATCGCATTTCCAACATGGTGATCCCAACCTTTCACGAAACATACTATATTGAGTAATACTATATCCAAAATCTTTACCTCTATAAAATTGACGCCTCATCCCTGCCAAACTAAAATATCTCACCCACGTAACTTTTTGCATTATACACCTAAAAGAAACGACACCTATAAAAACCCAATCCAAAATGTTGGTAAAAGTGATAAAACATATTATAATGTGGATGGTTCATTTATAGAAATAAAAAAAGAAAAGGAAATTAGATGGGAAACCGTCCAAAATAAGGAAGAATGTGAAGATGAATTAAAGGTTGTGTGTAGTCTTAGTATTAAACTTGAAGAGTAGAAAAAAAAAAAAAAAAAAAAAAAAAAAAAAAAAAAAAAAAAA
>QLSR01000057.1:2639592-2650036 GCA_031780015.1 Citrullus colocynthis
TTTTTTTTTTTTTTTTTTTTTTTTTTTTTTTTTTTTTTTTTTTTTTTTTTTGTTCTTCAGAAAAGAAAGTTAGGTTATTGATTACAATAGAAGTGAAATTAGTGATAACTAGTTATATCCAACGAAATCAAAATTTATTTGAGAAAATGTAGAAACAATTGATAATCAAACTTAAGAATCATTGACTAGCTGAAATTTTGGAATATTTCATTTTCGTTCATATTGAAAAATGATCCTTATAACAAAAATGGGATTAAAGAAACCTTTCATTAGAAGCTTTAAAAGAAAAAAGGTTAAAAAAAAAGTCTATCTATGAAGTTGTTGCTTTATATCCAAGAGTTTTTTTCTTTTTCTTTTTACTTTTTTTGGTTACAGATAACAAAGTGTCAAAACCAAACATTGAATTTTTTTCTCTTTAATTTATAAGATATCAAAATTTCAGAAAGCTACATTCTTTTCGTTTTTTAATTTTGACCAGACTTTTGTTATATTTTTTACTTTTTGCATATCGTTTTTTTCTATTATGTTTTTTCAAAAATATATAGATTTCTTTTAAGAAATCTATTTTCCGCCTCTTTAAATAAAAAAACTCTTTTTCAAATATAGTAAAATTTTACTGTTCATCTGCGATTGACCGCGATAGATCATGATAGACGCATAATCGCGGTCTATTATAGTTAGACGGTGCATTTTGCTATTAGTTATATATATTTTCAGCAGTTTTATCATTTAAAATAATTTTTCAAAAAGAAAATGTAGTCTTTTAACTAAAAAAAAATAATCGAGAAGAATGAAAATTCAACTTGAAAATTTAATTTTTACTATTTTCAATATTAATTTTATGATTATGTACGTACAAAAATATTAATAAACAATCGTACACTTACTTTTCCTAATTCAATTAGAGAAAATATCCAACTTAAACATATTTGAATTTGAATCATTGTATTACAAATTAGAAAACAGCAAAAAGTAAAATCTCAACATGATTAACATTAAATTGTCGAGAGACATGGGGACGCGGCAGCTGGATGTTGTGAAAGTGATTTTTCCAACATTAATCTAAAAAATCGTGAAATCGTAATTCACATGTTGTTGATTAATTCATGCATAAAATTATTTAATTAATGCTTTACTCCTTAATTTCCACCGAAGATCAAAAAGAGGAAAATAAAAAAAAAAAATAAAAAAACGAAAAACAGAGAGAGTGAAAGCGAAATGAAAAAAAGAAAAAGAAAAAGAAAAAAAATATTCAGATTGTGTGTTTTGTTATGTGGCTACGTTGTTGGTTGAATATTCTGTGAGATGTGAAGCCAAGGAAAAGTCCAAGAAACCCTTTTGTTCTCTTTTGTTACATAAGCAATTACGTCTCTATTGTTTACCTTTATTCTACGTAGGCCTTTTCCCATAAATATTTCCAAAATGTCAAACCTTCTAAATAAATACGCATTCAATTTAATGCCCATATATCTTTTTTCTTTTTTTTTTTTTTTTTTTTTTTTACTAAAAAGAGACAATAAAAAGTTATGAATACGCCTAAATAAATTTCACATCATCTTTTTTTACAAGTTGAAGATTCAATCATGTAATCTTAGTATTCTATGAAAAAGTTATAAATATATATGAAATTAAGTAAATGAAACCATGATATGTGTGCGCTTATCAAATGTGACAAATCAAGTAATTCAATAAAGCCCTCCATGTTTTAGTTAAAAAAATCAATCCCATACATTTTGTTTATTTATTTATTTATTTCTGTAAATATAGTTACAATTTCTTTAGTTCAACAACCGGAGTAAATAGAAATGAAAGTTTTAACATTTGATCATTTGATTGAAGATTATCTTAATGTGAGGTTATCAATGTAATGTGTCCTTTCAAGATGGTGTCTTTTTGGGTTCATCATTCTTGATTTTTTTTTTTATTATTATTATTTTAATGAAATGTCAGTTGGACTTCATGGACTTTGATACCAAATTAAAGAAATGTGAGATTTGACTTACTTCACAAAGTAATATTTCACAAATGTCCCAAATTTTAATTATATTTCAAAGTTAGATTTCTGCATCATTTTGAGACAATTTTGACCTTTTGGTATATTCTCTACCGTATTTAATTTTTTTTTTGTTATTTTATAATTAAAATATTAAAAGATTCAATCAAAATTTAGTATCAATTATTTAGAAATTTTATTTTTGAAATAAACATTAATTACACTACATATCATCATCAAAATTGGGTTGTCATTTAATGATTTTTTATTTTATTTATTAACTAATATGGTATACATTCCTAAAATTAAGGAATATGATAGTTACATTCTCCCTTATATTTAATTTTCATATTAATTTATAACTGAAATATAAAAAAAAATTAGTTTTTGTTTATAAATGATATTTTTTCCAATCATTACAAATTTCGAATATTGGTTTTTGAAGTTTTTTTTTTCTTTTTACAAATTTCGAATTTTGACTTAAAATTCAGAATATTTTTTTTTTATAAATGATATTTTTTCCAATCATTACAAATTTCGAATATTGATTTCTGAAGTTTTTTTTTTTCTTTTTACAAATTTCGAATTTTGACTTAAAATTCAGAATCCTTAATTTCAGTGGATTATATTTAATGCAGAATTATGGTTACAAATAGTCTTATCACTTATGTTTCGTTTCTTATATATGTATACAAGGTTTATTTCAAATATATACAATGTTATTTTAAATATATATGAGGTCAATTCCATTTTAATTTTAGTTTCGTTTCTATTTAGATATATATATTCCACATACTTTGTCATGTACACACATGTATATATATTTGAAATTGAGATATATATATTCCACATATGTTACGTTGTCATATATACACATGTATATTATACTAGGATAGATGACATCTTTAGATTATTTGAAATAAACCCATATATATTTGAAATTGAAAATATAATGTACAAATAAACCCACATATATTATGTATTAGCTCATGTGACTTGAATATGCAAGTTTTTGGGGGAAAAAAATAATTTAATGTGCGTGAATATGATTTTTTTTTCCAAAGATTTGATTTTGAAAATAAAACAGTTTTGTAAAAAACTATTTAATGCGCGTGAATATGTTTTCTTTTCCAAATGTGTCTTTTCTTATTTCTATTTTTTTAATTATTATTTTTAAATTTTCTAAAATTCGTGAAGTGTGATATGGGCATTTGAGCCATATTTTTGTGTAATATTTCATCTCATCATGCTATTCAAGAAAAAAAGGTTTAAGATAATTTTGTAATCAGGCCTATTTAATTAGGTTATATGTGTAGAAAACCTAAAAACTAATTAACAAGGGAGGAGTAACCCATAAGTATCTTTTAAAGATTGCGAGGTCTCTTCATTTTTTTCTTTTAATGTGGGATCCTCAACAAGATTTTATGTGAATATATATGTAACGACCCGACTTATACAAACTAATCGGACCATTACTCAATGCATGCAAAACTTCAAAGAACGACACTGTGCTGAATAGTGAAGAAGAATCAAAGCTTTTCATGGAAATTTCTACTTATTTTAATTCAAGAAAATAACACATTAATAAGTAAAAAAAAAAATTGGTTCGGGGTACCCCTAATAAAATCAATAAAAGAAACTTCATGAATGAAAAATCCACTTAAACAAATAAATAGACGAGTCTCAAAACAAAATTAGACAGTTGGACAACAATTTTAATAAAATATGCAAGACTACGCGGAAGCTACTACGGGTCCCGTGATGCCATTAAGGATTCTTCTTGTCATTCGCCCGCATATTCCTTCCTTTACCTGAAAAACATATAAGAAGAAAGGATGAGTAATTATATTACTCAGTAAGTGACCCCACTATCGGAGTCGGGTTAGGCACCTAAGTCCTTTAAGTGCGTCAAACACAAGACATGCATATCTATCATACTTCTATAGGGAAATGGTTATACCCGCCCCACCGTTGGTTATGGATGCCCACGAACCTCTATAGCCCCGAAGGAAACTCTTACCTCTGGTGATCCCGAAGGAACACAAACCTCTAGTGTACTCGAAGGAGCACAACGTCTGGTGAACCCGAAGGAACACAAACTCTAGTGAACTCGAAGGAACACATTCTCTAGTGATCCCGAAGGAACACAACCTCCAGTAAACCCGAAGGAACACAACCTCCTGTGGACATCCAACCAACGTAGGGGAGTCACCACTACTCATTATACATAATCAACCAAGTTCATGCTCATCTCATTCCATGGATTCATACATTAATAATACTGATCATAAACATTTCATAGCATAAGCTTATACACTATCAGGCACATACAACTTTAAGACATGGAACTTTCATACAAGCATATTATATTATACGTAGCTTTAGAAATCTACTATAGTAAGGCAACTATTCTTATGGCCCGAAGGCGGTTCAAGTAGTAAGATCACTTACCTGAGGGTTGATCCATAAAGCTAACCACACTACAACTCTTGCAAAATTCCTGAACAAACCGAACGTGACCAAACTTGCAGTTTCCTCCGACTCTACGAACTAAAGCACTCGCCGACCACCTATTAAGATTTACTAATTAATTCGTATTCCCAAATATTTGCCAAAATATGCCACTAACCTACTCAGGTTTGAGATACTCACTTAGGGAGTACTGGTCCGGCGACTGATGGTCAGGCGAGCAGTTAATCGCAGCTGAGAACGAGGTTCTGAGCGAGAGCGAGAGTCGAGTGAGAGAGCGAGAGCCCGAGAGTCAGCGAGAGAGCGAGAGGCCGAGAGCGTGAGGGCGATTCTGGGCGAGGGGGAGCGTGATTCCGAGTGTGAGAGCGGGGGAGTGTGAGAGCGAGAGCGTGGGAGCCCATTGGAGACCGCGAGAGACAGCGAGAGACCGTGTGTTTCTGAGAGTGAAACCTTCGGGAAACGAGCGGCAACTGAGAGAGAGAGATGGCGAGGGCAGAGGGAGAACGGAAAAGAGGGGAGGGCGGCGGCGGCGACAAAAAAAAAGGGAAGGAAGGGAGGAGAGAGAGGGGAGAGCTTTTCTCTTTTTTTTTTTTAACTACACGCAAATCGAGGAGGTTAAAATAGACCCTAATTCCTTCCCCTCCTTAGCCCATTAATTCCACTTTTCCCTTTTTGTTTCTTCAACAAAATAAAATAAAATAATCTTCTTTATTTAAACTCCGATCCCACCAAATTTATTTATTTTATTTTATTTGCCCTAAAGTAAACTATCCTTTGCCAATTCCCAACAATTTCCTTAAATCCACCTAAGATTCACCAACCACTATAAATGCTAATTTTAAAACTTTCCTCCTTAATCTAAATAAATACATAAATACATATAAATAAATATAATTTCCTTTTGATGCATAATGACTGAAATTAACTTAATAGGAGGATTTACCTTGATGATTTGGGTTGTCACAATATATGGTTATATTGATGAGCTTTCATGATGTGATGTTGTTTTTTCATGACGTGGATTTTTAAACATTTGGCCCTTTTTTAGAGCGTTACTAATGGTTCATGAGTTGGGTTCTGACTTTAATTTTAAAGTTGGAGAATACTTAGGTATACTATAGGCAACACCAGTATTTTCAAAACTCAATTTAACCACCAAATTAAAAAGGAAAAGAGAGAGAGAGAGAAGGAGAGGTTAAACCCTTAATTGAAGGGAGTACAAGCTAAGACAAAATCGAATTTTTAAAAGCATAAATGTGGAAATTAAGGTTAAAACCTAAGAAGTAAAAATATGATATAACAACGGTAATTGACATGCACTTCCTTCACTAAAATTGAAGCTTCAATCTTTCATATCTATACATGTACTATACTAGGGGAAAAAAAAAAAAAACCAACGTAATACATTATGCCAATACCATATTGCTTTTTTATGACAATTGATCCAACACATTGAAAAAATAAAGAAAAGAAAACCCCTTTTAAAATATTGAATTTGAATAAGTCGAGCTTGTTTGGGTGGTGATGTTCATATATACACTATATCATTTACTATACATTTAGGCTTTCAAGTTTCTTTCTTTTCTTCTTTTGTAGATTGACTATTAGACAATGAAGTTTAAGTGTTTATACATAAATGTTGAACTAAAACCTCCAAAATTCATGGACATTTTGATAGTCAAAGTCAAAGGATGTGATTGTCAAAAGCAATATACAAAACAAATGTCGAAGTTTGAAATATGCAAAGATAAATATGTTTTAGCCATATTTGTAATGTCAAAATTTGAGAAAGAAAGGAAAAGAAAAGAGGTAAATATATATATAATTTGAAGTGTTTGGTTTGATTGTGTGCTATGTGGGCATGTTTCTTGCCCCCACACAGAGACACACATGCCATTCCCAATGCAATAAACGAGGACATGTTTTCTATGGACACCAACTTTTGTATGTGCATTAAAAGACATTCTTTTGACTTCTCATATTTTTTTCATGTATATATTAGCTTTTATTTTTTATTTTTTATTTTTTTATTTCTTGATTCTACAAATTAAACCAGACAGATAATAGAATTTCCAAATTTTGTGGCACTTGTTTATCCAAGTGTTTGTTTTTCTGCCTTTCACGAAGTGGATTTTTTTATATTTTATATTTTATATTTTATAAAGTTTTTTAGACTAAGAAATTGAATGGAGTGGAATTGTAAACTCTTTTTTAAGGCCCAAAAATTCACAAACTTTAAATATCATAATTACTTCTCCTTGCCCCAACACCAACACCCTTATATTTTAATATTTTAATTTGGTCTTTTTTGATATTTATTTCTTTTAACATAAATTCGAACTCATTTTAAAACCCAAAACATGTCTATAATATTTTCAAAGTTTCAATTTGAACGGTTCATAAAAGAATTTTAATGTGAAGTCTAAGGGCTATGATAGAATATAAGGTGGAGAAAAAAGTGGGAAATTTCGAAGTTTCTTGTTTTATTATGTTTTTATATTTGGAAAAAAAAAAATCTAACAAACCAACTTAAACTTAAAGAAAAAAATTTGGAATTACATTAAGTTTTAAAAAATTAATTTATTGGAAGATTTCATGCTTACTCAAAATCTCTGAGAAGACTTTAAGGTTTTTTAAAAAATTTAAATTTAAACGAAAAAAAACTAACTAAATTAAATTTAGGAGAGATAATTTTGGAATTAATTTAAATTTAAAAAGAAAAAAAATGCATACAAAAAGATTTTCCATAAACATCAAAATTTCCCAATAGACTTTAAGTTTCTTGTTTTTTTTAATTTAAACTAAAAAAATCTAACTAACTTAAACTTAGGAAAAATTTTGAAATTAAGTTTTTTAAAAATTAAAAATTAAAAGGAAAAAAAAAAAAAACTTACGGAAGATTTTCCGTATACTTACCGAGAATCTTCGAAGAAGGCTTAAAGTTTCTTTTTCCATTTTTATTTAAATTTAAAGTATAAAAGAGTAAATAACTAACTGAAGAAATTTTGGAATAAACTTAAGTTTAAAAAGAAAAGAAAAAAGAACCAACTAGAAGATTTCTCGTAAAATGCTTGCTGGAAATCTTTCAGGAGGCTTAAAGCTTTTTTTTTTTTTCTAATTTAAATTTAAACTAAAAAAATCTAAGCAAGCCAAACTAAGAAAAAAAAATTGAAACTAAAAATTGGCTAAAAAACTAAAAACTAGAATTGGAATTGGGCAAAAAAAAAAGACTAAATATAAGATTTTTTAAATTAGAAAAGTTTTTAAAAAATTCCCGGTATAAATATAGCTTGATTTTTTTTTTTTTTTAAATCTTAAATTTAGTTTTTTTCTTCACCAAATTCCAATTCCAATTCCAACTCAAAGTTTTAGTTCTTAGTTTTTTAATCAATTTCAATTTCAATTAGTATTTAGTTTTCTTTTAGCCAATTTCAATTTCAATTTTTTTTTTTGGTACGTGTAAGTTAGTTTAATTTTTTTTTTTTTTAAGGAAATTTCACTTTTTTTCCGACTTAAGCCAATTCTATTTTTTAAAACTTAAACGGGGTTAGTTTAAGTTATTCAATTGCAATTCTTGTAAGCATTAGTTTGTTTATTTTTAACCAATTCAATTGCAATTAAAGTTTACAAAAATTTTCGTAGGGGACAATTTAAGTTTTTCTTTTAATATTTTTTTTATTTGTTATTCAATTACGGAAAATCTCAACAAAATTTTTTTTTCCAATTTCTTTTTTATTTAAATATTTAAATATTACAACAAATCTATCACAAATATAGGGTGAAACTTTCCAAAACATGAAGACAAACAAAATAGAAAACAAGAGTTTAAGTTTTAAAATTGAACTTGGGTATGAAAAGTTGTGATTGATAAATATGAAATATGAGGCACTTGAATGAGGGTACAAATTGTATTTTCCTTATGTAGACCCTCCAATTAAAATCTTAAAAACAATTTTTTAAAAATAGGTTACTATTATCCACCAAAAACTTTTTTAAGTTAGAAATAACTATTTCCCGAGAAAATCTATATTTAAAAAAAAAAAACACACTTGAACTTTGATATTTGTTTTAAAAGTATCCCTATTATTTCAAAGTTGTACTATTATCCTTGACCTTTTTATATAAAAGTTTAAAAACTACCATCGAAATAGAAATATGTTAGAATGTTGAATCAAAATTAGGAGTTGAAATGGGATTGTAGAGACTTGGAGGGAAATATTAACCACTCAACATTTTAACGTATTTCAATGATAGTTTTGAAACATTTATGAATGGTCAAGAGTAATATTGAGAGATGTGGAAAGAATATGTATATATTTTTTTAATTTAACCAAAGTACAATCCTATGTTCAAGGATGATGTGTATATTATATATATATTTTAAGAAAAAAGAACAATAAGAAAAAAAAAGGAAAGAAGAGAGAAGAAAATCAACATTTGGGATGAAATGTATTTGAAATTAGAACGTTGAAAAGGTTGGGTGGTGAAGAACACAAAAGGATTTGCTCTTTTGAGGTTGTGCCAAAAATTAGGAATCATGTGCTTGTGGGGTACACACTGCAGAGCTGGACCAAATTATTGACCTTTCAAATAATTGGTTTTTTTTTTTTTTTCTTTTCTAAAAAATTGAAAATAACTAAATTAATTTAAAATATATTTTTGAGGAAATACTTGGGAGGTAGATGATCCAAAAAATGGCTTTTAAGTTATTATAAAAATCTTCCAAATATGTTGTAAGAAAAAGTAGATATATTCCTAACTCATACGACCACTTTTGAATATGTAGTGCAAGGAAAAATTATTATTTAAAGTATTTTTTAGAGAAAATGAAATATTATATAAACATTTTTATTTAATATATATATTGTAAATGTATAGACTAGAGGCCAAAAGAACCCTTAATTTTAAAATTACACTTTTCACTCTTAAGTGAGAATAAATGAAAAAGAAAATGAAGAAAACTAGTCAACAATGTGCGGTAGGTTGAAAGTGATGTTTGAAATACACAAATACAATGAGTACTTAAAAGGAAATAAAATCTGAAATAGAAACATACGACTCGTTTCTTTAATAAATGTATACATCGATTATTTAATAGGATATAAATATTAAGAACAATTGTTGAAATTAAACTATAAATGAAAAATTGCAATGAAAAATAGAATGAATTTTTACGGTTTTGACAAATATAAAATAAAAATAAATTTATGTTTGATGAATTTAACGAAAATTTGGAGAAATTAATTACACATTATTTGCTTACGAATTCTTTCATTAGGCAAGATAATTTGTTTGAAATGCACAACCGAAAAGGAAATAATTGATTTGAATTCCTAGTAGAAAACTTTTAAAAAAACTTTTCTCGTAGCAAAATTTTCAAACTTGTCAAATTAAAAAAATGTTTAAATACTATAATCACCTTTGTATTTTTAAAATGTTAATTTTGGTATCTGTACTTTTAAATTTGGTCCGTTTTGGTCTCTATATTTTTAAAATTGAAAATTTTAGTTTAATCACTAAAAAACAAAAATAATGTTTAAATACTATAATCACCTTTGTATTTTTAAAATGTTAATTTTGGTATCTGTACTTTTAAATTTGGTCCGTTTTGGTCTCTATATTTTTAAAATTGAAAATTTTAGTTTAATCACTAAAAAATAAAAATGAAACGATCAAGATGATTAATTTTTCAAAGTACAAAAACTAAAATAAACTAAAGTTAAAAATACATATACTAAAATGGACATTTGAAAGTACAAGAACCAAAATGAATTAAAATTAAAAGTATAAGAATAAAATAGTATTTAAACCAAAAATAAATTTGAGATTCTCCACCAATTTTCTTGGTTAAATTATGTTTTCTCAAACTTGTCAAGTTCAAATAATAATAATAATAATAATAATAATAATAATAATAATAATAATAATAATAATAAAGGTTGAAAATTCCAAATTTATAAAATTAAAAAAAAAAAAAAAAAA